>JARLTB010000003.1:0-180000 GCA_030141615.1 Unio pictorum
CTAACCCTAACCCTAACCCTAACCCTAACCCTAACCCTAACCCTAACCCTAACCCTAACCCTAACCCTAACCCTAACCCTAACCCTAACCCTAACCCTAACCCTAACCCTAACCCTAACCCTAACCCTAACCCTAACCCTAACCCTAACCCTAACCCTAACCCTAACCCTAACCCTAACCCTAACCCTAACCCTAACCCTAACCCTAACCCTAACCCTAACCCTAACCCTAACCCTAACCCTAACCCTAACCCTAACCCTAACCCTAACCCTAACCCTAACCCTAACCCTAACCCTAACCCTAACCCTAACCCTAACCCTAACCCTAACCCTAACCCTAACCCTAACCCTAACCCTAACCCTAACCCTAACCCTAACCCTAACCCTAACCCTAACCCTAACCCTAACCCTAACCCTAACCCTAACCCTAACCCTAACCCTAACCCTAACCCTAACCCTAACCCTAACCCTAACCCTAACCCTAACCCTAACCCTAACCCTAACCCTAACCCTAACCCTAACCCTAACCCTAACCCTAACCCTAACCCTAACCCTAACCCTAACCCTAACCCTAACCCTAACCCTAACCCTAACCCTAACCCTAACCCTAACCCTAACCCTAACCCTAACCCTAACCCTAACCCTAACCCTAACCCTAACCCTAACCCTAACCCTAACCCTAACCCTAACCCTAACCTAACCCTAACCCTAACCCTAACCCTAACCCTAACCCTAACCCTAACCCTAACCCTAACCCTAACCCTAACCCTAACCCTAACCCTAACCCTAACCCTAACCCTAACCCTAACCCTAACCCTAACCCTAACCCTAACCCTAACCCTAACCCTAACCCTAACCCTAACCCTAACCCTAACCCTAACCCTAACCCTAACCCTAACCCTAACCCTAACCCTAACCCTAACCCTAACCCTAACCCTAACCCTAACCCTAACCCTAACCCTAACCCTAACCCTAACCCTAACCCTAACCCTAACCCTAACCCTAACCCTAACCCTAACCCTAACCCTAACCCTAACCCTAACCCTAACCCTAACCCTAACCCTAACCCTAACCCTAACCCTAACCCTAACCCTAACCCTAACCCTAACCCTAACCCTAACCCTAACCCTAACCCTAACCCTAACCCTAACCCTAACCCTAACCCTAACCCTAACCCTAACCCTAACCCTAACCCTAACCCTAACCCTAACCCTAACCCTAACCCTAACCCTAACCCTAACCCTAACCCTAACCCTAACCCTAACCCTAACCCTAACCCTAACCCTAACCCTAACCCTAACCCTAACCCTAACCCTAACCCTAACCCTAACCCTAACCCTAACCCTAACCCTAACCCTAACCCTAACCCTAACCCTAACCCTAACCCTAACCCTAACCCTAACCCTAACCCTAACCCTAACCCTAACCCTAACCCTAACCCTAACCCTAACCCTAACCCTAACCCTAACCCTAACCCTAACCCTAACCCTAACCCTAACCCTAACCCTAACCCTAACCCTAACCCTAACCCTAACCCTAACCCTAACCCTAACCCTAACCCTAACCCTAACCCTAACCCTAACCCTAACCCTAACCCTAACCCTAACCCTAACCCTAACCCTAACCCTAACCCTAACCCTAACCCTAACCCTAACCCTAACCCTAACCCTAACCCTAACCCTAACCCTAACCCTAACCCTAACCCTAACCCTAACCCTAACCCTAACCCTAACCCTAACCCTAACCCTAACCCTAACCCTAACCTAACCCTAACCCTAAACCCTAACCCTAACCTAACCCTAACCCTAACCCTAACCCTAACCCTAACCCTAACCCTAACCCTAACCCTAACCCTAACCCTAACCCTAACCCTAACCCTAACCCTAACCCTAAACCCTAACCCTAACCCTAACCCTAACCCTAAACCCTAACCCTAACCCTAACCCTAACCCTAACCCTAACCCTAACCCTAACCCTAACCCTAACCCTAACCCTAACCCTAACCCTAACCCTAACCCTAACCCTAACCCTAACCCTAACCCTAACCCTAACCCTAACCCTAACCCTAACCCTAACCCTAACCCTAACCCTAACCCTAACCCTAACCCTAACCCTAACCCTAACCCTAACCCTAACCCTAACCCTAACCCTAACCCTAACCCTAACCCTAACCCTAACCCTAACCCTAACCCTAACCCTAACCCTAACCCTAACCCTAACCCTAACCCTAACCCTAACCCTAACCCTAACCCTAACCCTAACCCTAACCCTAACCCTAACCCTAACCCTAACCCTAACCCTAACCCTAACCCTAACCCTAACCCTAACCCTAACCCTAACCCTAACCCTAACCCTAACCCTAACCCTAACCTAACCCTAACCCTAACCCTAACCCTAACCCTAACCCTAACCCTAACCCTAACCCTAACCCTAACCCTAACCCTAACCCTAACCCTAACCCTAACCCTAACCCTAACCCTAACCCTAACCCTAACCCTAACCCTAACCCTAACCCTAACCCTAACCCTAACCCTAACCCTAACCCTAACCCTAACCCTAACCCTAACCCTAACCCTAACCCTAACCCTAACCCTAACCCTAACCCTAACCCTAACCCTAACCCTAACCCTAACCCTAACCCTAACCCTAACCCTAACCCTAACCCTAACCCTAACCCTAACCCTAACCCTAACCCTAACCCTAACCCTAACCCTAACCCTAACCCTAAACCCTAACCCTAACCCTAACCCTAACCTAACCCTAACCTAACCCTAACCCTAACCCTAACCCTAACCCTAACCCTAACCCTAAACCCTAACCCTAACCCTAACCCTAACACAATGGAGAGGAACATTAACAAAGCCGCACTCTACTCCCTGAATAAGAACACTTTCATTAGAAGAAGACTTCTCAGAAAAAGGCAAAGTACCTGATAATTAAAGACTCTGAGAGGCTCCTGTGTCCCTTAAAATTTTAATAGGGGTGGGATTGGCCGAATCACCCAAGAGTGATATAGAACCCTTCGATATGAATCAGACTGGGATTTATTAGACCCAACAAATGTATTGCTTTCAATACATGACTGTGACCTTAACCTCTTGTAAATAAGAGCATTTGGAACAGGTCTATCTTAATTCTGATGCCTATTTTTCAATTTGTAGCAATCAGAAATAATGTGTCCTTTTTTCTTGCAAAAGTTACACGTCGGAACAGACAAGGATCTAGAATCAAACTTCTCTGAAGTCTGATTTTTGAAAGTTGTGTTAGTTTGAGTTTTAGAAGGGCTTGAATTAGGCGGAAATTCTATTCTGCCAGAAAATTGTTGAGTAGAAGTCTTGTTAACAAAAGGAACTTTATGTGTCAAAGAATATTCGTCAGCAGCTCAAGCAGCATTTTCCAAGGTTTCAATCTTATGCTCATCAAGATAAGTTTTAACATCATTATGAACAGTTTTTGAACTCCATTAGTATCTCAGACATTAGGTAACAAAGTGTATAACAAAATATACCCTGAATACTCCAATATGTCAGAGATTAGATAACAAAGTGTATACAAAATATACCCTCACATACTCCATTAGTAAGTCAGAGATTAGATAACAAAGTGTATAAAAAATATACCCTGACATACTCCATTAGTATGTCAGAGATTAGATAACAAAGTGTATAAAAAATATACCCTGACATACTCCAATATGTCAGAGATTAGATAACAAAGTGTATAAAAAAATATACCCTGACATACTCCAATATGTCAGAGATTAGATAACAAAGTGTATAAAAAATATACCCTGACATACTCCATTAGTATGTCAGAGATTAGATAACAAAGTGTATAGAAAATATACCCTGACATACTCCAATATGTCAGAGATTAGATAACAAAGTGTATAAAAAATATACCCTGATATACTCCATTAGTGTGTCAGAGATTAGATAACAGAGTCTATAAAAATATACCCTGGCATACTCCATTAGTAAGTCGGAGATTAGATAACAAAGTGTATAAAAAAAATACCCTGACATACTCCATTAGTATGTCAGAGATTACATAACAAAGTGTATAAAAAATATACCCTGACATACTCCAATATGTCAGAGATTAGATAACAAAGTGTATAAAAAAATAAACCCTGACATACTCCATTAGTATGTCAGAGATTAGATAACAAAGTGTATCAAAAATATACCCTGACAAACTCCAATATGTCAGAGATTAGATAACAAACTGTATAAAAAAAAACTGACATACTCCAATATGTCAGAGATTAGATAACAAAGTGTATAAAAATATACCCTGACATACTCCAATATGTCAGAGATTAGATAACAAAGTGTAAAAAAATATACCCTAACATACTCCATTATATTAGAGATTAGATAACAAAGTGTATAAAAGATATACCCTGACATACTCCATTATGTCAGAGATTACATAACAAAGTGTATCAAAAATATACCATGACATACGCCATTAGTATGTCAGAGATTAGATAACAAAGTGTATAAAAAATATACCCTGACATACTCCATTAGTAAGTCAGAGATTAGATAAGAAGGTGTAAAAACAATATACCATGACATACGCCATTAGTATGTCAGAGATTAGATAACAAAGTGTATAAAAAATATACCCTGACATACTCCATTAGTATGTCAGAGATTAGATAACAAACTGTATAAAAAGTATACCCTGACATACTCCATTAGTAAGTCAGAGATTAGATAACAAAGTGTATACAAAATATACCCTGACATACTCCATTAGTATGTCAGAGATTAGATAACAAATTGTATCAAAAATATACCCTGACATACTCCAATATATCAGAGATTAAAAAAGAAAGTGTGAAAAAATATACCCTGACACACTCCATTATGTCACAGATTAGATAACAAAGTGTATAAAAAATATACCCTGACAAACTCCATTATGTCAGAGATTAGATAACAAAGTGTATAAAAATATACCCTGACATACTCCATTAGTATGTCAGAGATTAGATAACAAAGTGTATACAAAATATACCCTGACAAACTAAAATATGTCAGAGATTAGATAACAAAGTGTATAAACAATATACCCTGGCATACTCCATTAATATGTCAGAGATTAGATAACAAAGTGTATAAAAATATACCCTTACATACTCCAATATGTCAGAGATCAGATAACAAAGTGTATAAAAAATATACCCTGACATACTCCATTAGTGTGTCAGAGGTGTTCAGGTTTTGTGTTAGCTGTATGTACTTAGAACAGAAAATTATCCCACAAAGAACACTATCCAATTCCAAATGCTAAACTCTCGGGAATAACTTCCTTGCGCTGCCTATCGAGACTAGAAAGGTAGGGTGAAGAAAAATACGGACATTGTTTTAAAGTCTCAAATATACATCAAATATGTTTGTATTGGTTTAAGAAATGTTTCGTATTTGTACCACAGAAACAGGCGCCTTGGTTTAGAAATTCCAGTTCTAAATTTGATATAATGGGTTTGCATGAAAGTGCGTATTATTTTATAGACACTGTTATCATTTCATCGCCACATCATCAAAGAAGGAGATCTATTAGCATGGATCATAGCGTACAACACCATACGTTGGCTTTCAAATTGGCCGCATTTATTGTAGGTACTCATTTAAATTTACGGACAATTTTAATGAAAGTGATTACATTCTGTGTATTGACTTAAGTATATGATTTGCATCTTACGTGCATTTGAATTATGTATCGGAGTAGGAATCACTTGTAACACCGATTATTAGTAGTAGTATTAGTATTATTATTATCATTATTGTTATTATTATTATTAGTTTTATTCTTCTTGTTCTTGTTCTTGTTCTTATTCTTCTTCTTATTGTTATTGTTAGTATTATTATTATCTATCTTTATTAATGATACGTTTATTTTTATTATTATATTAATTTATATTATATTATATTATATTATATTATATTATATTATATTATATTATATTATATTATATTATATTATATTATATTATATTATATTATATTATATTATATTATATTATATTATATTATATTATATTTTGTTATATTATTATTATTAATGTATTTGCATCATTATTATTATTAGTATTATTTTCATAGTATATTATTGTTCTAATTATTATTATTTATAAAATTATTATTTTATACCAAATTTCACAATTTGTTTTCATCTTGTTTTAGTAAGTATTTTGTAAAGTTCCATGTCCTTTTTTATAGTTTTTCAAATACTGTACTATTTTAAGGCTTCATATTTTTATTTGTTAAATGTATATCATTTGAAGTTAGTTTGCAATGTTTAGTTCAAATCACTAACTATATTTCGATTTCTTAGCTTGATAGAGTTCGTTTGGTAATTTTTTTCCAATGTTACGATCACGGGCCTAATTCATGAAAGAGAATATGATTACTTCTTAAAAAGTATCGTGTTCTATAATCTTACACACACACACTTTATTTATATATATATATTTATATAATTTTGTGTTTTGTTGATTTTCAAGAATATTACAATAATTACAAATTACCTAATCTGGTTATCAGTTTAAAACATTCCCCCCCTCCAAATGTGCTCTTTCAACCAGACTGAGACGACCATCGTCCAATCTATGCGCAAAATCAACGGCCGTATTTGATTAATGTCATAGTTCCTCTTAAGACTCAATGTCAGAGAATCGAAACGACGCTTAATATGAAAGGTCAACTCATTCGGAAGGTCAAAGTCACCGAATGTACGTTTATCGGTCGCAAATCCGGTGGTCACCTCTTTCAGCCTGATCATTTCCGAACCCGCAGCTGCTAGTAAAGCAGGAAGAAATATGTATTGTGAAAACAAACGAATCAGAAAATGGGATGAGGGATCTTGAACATGTCTACCTCATATAAGTCCATGTTTTAATACATCATTAATTAGATACATTTAAACATATGCAATTCATCTGTATTATAGTATAATCAAAATTGGCTCATTAGTTAAGCAATGACAATATAATCAATTAATAGTACAAAGCTATGAACCTACTGTTAACTGTTATAATTTCGATAATACCGTGGTTAAAAATATATAAAAAGTATACTTTTCAAGTCAATGATGCAGGTAAATATATAAGTAATTTAAGTAGTGATACATTGGTGTTGCTTCTTTCGCTATGTGTATTGTCTTCCACTGAATCATTTGAGTATTTGTTAGTGAAATATACCAATAAAAAGTATATTTAAGGATGTTTATTTGGTAACCATGACGTTTGTTCTTTTGACTTGAAACATATACCTTTTCCGTTAATTGGATCAAAGCCTACAGTAAACTGTGAAATATGGTGTATGAGTAGATTTAATTCTATTCTGCGTCTTGTTCTTTCTTCAGTCAGAGATTTTAACCTTTGACCTTGTACGCCCATACATATATGTTCCAAACCAGATGAAAACCTCTGACAATGAATGTTAGTAACATATCTCTTAGAACTAATGCGGTATCAATATTTCGTGACCTTAGACATTCTGTCTACGAAAGTATGTGGTTCTTAGCTGCAAGATTTGCAAGAAACATGTCTTGCAAAGCAAATAATAATAAATATCAATTATTTTACTGAAACACGTTTCCTTATTCACCCTTAGAGAACATACAATTTGACCTTTACAACTCAAAATCGGCATGATTCCTTAGTATTTCAATGGCAAGGCATACGTAAGGTCAACCAACTGCGTTGTGGTGAACTAGAGCTTTTATGCGAAAATATTTCTGCAATCATAGGGTCAGCCAAGAGCATACAGTAATTAAAATGAAATTGTTTAATATGCAAAATAAATCCCCTGTATCATTTGACAAAATATAAATCAAAGAGTCAAACGAATCGAGCCAAAGAACGAAACATAACTTCCGCGGTATGTTTGAATGTCGAGCTAATTGATTATTGACGCTGCTCGTTAATCATTCATCGTAAATGGGATAAAATATTATGTGTCATACATGCCTATGAAAGTTTACAACACATGAGCTGTACCATCTCCGCGTAATTCGTTCATAGAGCCACAAATACTTTTATATACATCATTGGATAAACCAGAGCTACCCTCTGCAAGTTGGGGGTTCCTCCGTCAACGTCTAATCTATTTTAGAGGACATAAATGCAAATAATCTCGCAAGCTCGTTCCATATTATTCAAATTATGCCAAATATAAGTTGAAATATAATTATATATAATGATTTAAGAACAGAGTAAACGCAAATTGTATTTCATCGGATCTTCATTTTCTTGTAACAAGGCCTACGTAAATGAAATATGTGGACTGCAAATGCAAAGCGTACGGAGAGAGAGAGAGAGAGAGAGAGAGAGAGAGAGAGAGAGAGAGAGAGAGAGAGAGAGAGAGAGAGAGAGAGAGAGAGAGTCTAGGAACAAAACCGTGTTTCAAACGTGGAGTTGGGGTAGAAGCGAAACGCAATAGAATGTGCAATATGGTTGTGTAAAACAGAAAGTTGAAACGATAGTATGAAAAAACGCAGATACTGACTAAATCAGGACAAAAACCAAAGACATATTACACCAACAATAATATTAGTATTATAGAAATTGTATTACTATTATTATATAAATGGAACAAAATTAATCTGTGAAACATCCCATCAACATGAATTATGAAGTATCTTTATCTGGTGTAATCAGGACTGTGGGCTAAAAAACTGTTTTTGATAGCACTTGTTATCTCATATTTCCTGCTGGCAAAATATATATCTTTTGGCATCAATTTAAGCTGATTCCGGATTGTATGTTGGCGGCAGTCAAAGATTCGCAAGTGAACAAATGTAATTTTTCGTTTCACTCGAACGCGCGATTGCCAAAGTTAGATAATAATTCTATCACAAATATGAAATAATATGAGTTGAATACGCGCGTAAGACAGCTGAGCAGGAGTCTATACAATTGTGAAACGATCCATTGTAGAAACAGGGGCAACGTCCTTAACGAAGGCAAGGGTGAAAGCGGTGACAAATGAATAAATAATAATAATAATAATAATAATAATAATAATAATAATAATATTGATTATGCGTTTAGTTTGTGTTCTGATTCAGACTATAATAGTTAGTTATTATTTGTGAAATTATTACAATTGTGTATTTATTATCTTTCTGCCTTGAATTGTCAGGGATGAGATTTATTTATTTTCAGTACCATTTCCCCCCCAGCAAATATTGCAATCTAAATTTAACAATAATGACGACTTCTTTATCTTTTCATCTTTAGAAGTTCGACACGCTTTTCAACATACATAATATAAGACACAAAATATCCAAAACAATCACCATGCATTTAGAAAGCATAACAAATGTTTTAATACTATTTAAGAAACAAATCTAACTGACAATTTCTCTTTTGAGTACCATTTACTCAGCAAATTATGAAATCTTGCTGATAATTAAAAATTTTAAGTAAAATATACCACAGCAAATATTATTCTATGTTTTTTTTTAAATATCTGTAAAATTATTATTACATGTAATTTGTCATTTTTGTATGCCTTTTCTTTGTCAGTAATAAGACTTTTTTATTTTGTATACCATTTACTTGAATAATTAGATTAACATTACTTATATCATTGTTAATAATTAGATTAACATTACTTATATCATTGTTAATAATTAGATTAACATTACTTATATCATTGTTAATAATTAGATTAACATTACTTATATCATTGTTAATAATTAGATTAACATTACTTATATCATTATTAATAATTAGATTAACATTACTTATATCATTGTTAATAATTAGATTAACATTACTTATATCATTGTTAATAATTACATTAACATTACTTATATCATTGTTAATAATTAGATTAACATTACTTATATCATTGTTAATAATTAGATTAACATTACTTATATCATTGTTAATAATTAGATTAACATTACTTATATCATTGTTAATAATTAGATTAACATTACTTATATCATTGTTAATAATTAGATTACCATTACTTATATCATTGTTAATAATTAGATTACCATTACTTATATCATTGTTAATAATTAGATTAACATTACTTATATCATTGTTAATAATTAGATTAACATTACTTATATCATTGTTAATAATTAGATTAACATTACTTATATCATTGTTAATAATTAGATTAACATTACTTATATCATTGTTAATAATTACATTAACATTACTTATATCATTGTTAATAATTAGATTAACATTACTTATATCATTGTTAATAATTAGATTAACATTACTTATATCATTGCTAATTTAATTTGGGTAATGTACCTATCCGTTTGATGAAATTGTTTGATAATTTAGAAAATTATGGGTAATATACCCAAAAGTCTGACGAAGTTTTTTTTTATAATCCTAACCATAATGGGCAATACACAGATCAAATCTTTGATATTAACTATTAATCTGGAATAATATTAATAACGGTAATATCACTCTAAAATCAGAAATGTACAATCGTTAATGACTTTTTCTAATAATCTTATTTAATTTAGGTAATATACCCTGCACATTGACGAAATGTTTAATAATCTGAAAAAGTATTGGCAATATACCCATCAATCTGACGAAATAATATGTATTCAGAGTATGTTCATTTTATCAATATTTAAAGCTGATCAAATTGAATACAAGAATGTACCTAATTAAGAAGTTAATCTCTGTCGCAAAGAAGCTTAATGTATTCACGCTACAGATCATTTAACTGTTTCTGGGTTAACAAAAATATTTCATCGCTTATTCCACGATAATTATAGTAGCACTATTTTGTACTGCATTGACCTTGTCAGAGAGGGATAGTGTTATTATTGTTCTGACGTCCCTTTCCATTATCTTTCTTATATAAAAAAGCTCTCACATTTTGATACGTATATATACCCAATGATTCAATCTATCAGTATTTAAATATTTAACAGAATCATTTAGTTTTCCGAACTACTGATCTTAATGTTTTTGACGCTTTACGAACTCACATACAAATTTATATTTGAAACTGATGTTCTTAAACCATGAAAGTATCCAATCGATCAGTACATTTAAAATGTATCACTGATGATAGCGGTTTACGACATCGCAGATAATTTGAAATAACAGGTTCTAAAATACCCAAACACCCAGGGTATGCTTTAAGTATAAATGTATAAGAAATATATCCCTACTGGGTCTGTCTGAATATTTCTAGATCTATTTGATACCTGACATCAATTTTATCACTTGTGCTGAAGTCACAAATCACTGTTTCAACTATACATTTGTTGACAAATTCGAGATCTGAAACAACCTGGTTTAGACGTTTTCTTGTTTAATGTTATACTGTTTCATATCATCGTTGTAATCTTGTGAGAAGAAAGCATATTGCTTAGATCAATCGGTACCTGAAAATGTTCAGAGTTAACTAGGTCTGAATATGATTTAATGTTTACGTCATTAACCTTTATTTATCATATATTTGTTTCTGCAATATTGTACGTTTTGGACTATCACACGCAGTAATACAATTTTCCTTACCACGAGATATCCATAAAAAATCTCTTCAATATACTGGAATATTTGAAAATATGTTCTTGTCCCTGGAAAAATCGACACGTTGTGGTTGTCGAATAGCGTCAGGTGTTGGTGTTTATTCTCCTATTCATCCTAACACAGTTTTGATCGATGATTGATATTTATCAACGGCATAATTTAGTTTATTTATATGGCTGCTGATAATATTGGGTCCTGCACAGTGATATCTATTTTGGATTATTGTACTGTGTTCGATTTAATTTTGCTCTGGAATGTAGAATTTCTCTGATTTGATTTGATAAATGATGTTTAGTTCCGTTCACAACTTTCCAGTCTGGGATTTCAGCAAAAATCTGTTGTTTCCGTTCTTGCGATGACGTTGTTCACGATATAATATTTTGATGAATCGGAGCTTTATTATCTTTTAATGTTAGTTATCCATCTTTAACGTCGGTGATTTCATTATTTCTGCATCTAAGTATTGATTAGGCTTTTCTGTATTTTCATCTAAAGCTCGTTGCCAATCTTAAATATTTATGTTGACTTTATATCTGATATTATTCCATCACTGTAATTTGATAAAATCAACAATGGTAATTCGGAGTTTGCCAACGTTTCGACGTGATATTTTATTTTAAACTATTTAATTGGTGTATTTGCGCAAGAATATATTTTCCTGCTATGATATTACGATAAAAAGTATTTGTTGCTGCAACTGAAACACAGATTGGTACAACTGTTGGTGATGATATTGTTGTTGATATTATTAAGCTGGTTCCTCCGATAATAGCAGTCAAATACACAGTTACGTCAACGAAATATACACGTCTGCGATATACTTTTAATTTGCCGGTATACTCGTCAAGGACGTTTTTTCGGTTTGCTTTGCCACTCACATACTTGATTGTATCTTTAATATTGAATGTTGATTGGAGAGTGTTAAAGATGTGATAGTAAAGCGACTAATTCAAAACACCGAAAGTAAATTAGGCCCAGGATGTTTCATTCTGGCTCTACCACTAATATGCCCTCGCCGTTTTGATCCGGCAACACTAGCACACATCAAAAATGCTATTAATAAAGCCGTGGATGGATATTGTAAATAGTTTACCTCCGAGTACTGAGACACCTTATATACTATTAACCTCAGCTGTATTTCATGGAGTTGTTGAGTAGTGTCCATAAAACTGATCCAGACGCTACTGTGTTTACTACGCTGTCGGTGATCTTCGAAATGTCAGAGGGTTTAATATCGATTACTGTTTGCTTTCCAAATAAATAAGAAAACTAATCCATTCATTGTTTGGCGAAAATCTGTATACACATTTATTTCACTATAATATTCATATACAATGTAGTCATTCAATAATTGATTGCCAATAACGATGTCCACCATCGGTATGTAACTAACAAACTAATATCAAGGAACTAATCTACATCACTTTCAACTACTTTCTCTCCAGTAGACCTTCCGAACCTATTTGCAAATGTCTTCCGTGACAAAGGACAGACCATTAGAGATACGTTTGACAACACACTTTTAATCGACTCGTCACCATACAGTTATAGTAAAGAATTTCAGCGATAACCGTGAGGATAATTTAAACTTGTTTCTCGTAAGTTGGAACGGACAATAGTGATCAGGAGTGCACCAAAGTCACATGACCCTGATCCAATTCCAACATCATTGCTCCTTGAGTGCTTAGATGCAATTTTGCCATTACTAACTGAATTAATATCTCTCTCATTCGAGGAATTCCCATTATATTTCAAAATTGCCATCGTAAAGCCTCTACTGAAGATATCAACACTTGACCATAACGATTTAAAGAACTACCGACCAGTTTCGGATCTCCTGTTTATATAAAAGTCTTAGAAAAGATTGTTCTGATGCAATTTGTATTTTATTTGAATTCAAACAATCTTTTTTAGCAATGTACAGTCTGTATATTGCCCTTGCCACAATACAATGAAAATACTTGTATTGCGGTAAGATTACAGTCCTCGCCCTCCTTCATTTGTCTGCAGCATTTTATACTAAAGACCATGATATATAACTTCACCGTCTCCAGCATATTTTTTTGTTTAGCATTCAGAATACAGCTTTACAGTGGTTCAAGTCCTGCTTAGTCAACATGACACAAATTGTATCTGCAAATGGAATAAACTCTAGCCCAGTTAATCTATGTTGTGGTGTTCCACAGGGGTATGTTATTGGACCTGTTTCCTTCATTATATACACTCAGCCGCTCTCCAGTGTCACATATCATCACCCGTGTCTCACCAATTGTACGCTGATCACACCCAGATGTACAAGTCTAGACACCCAACTGAAGTTGATGCTACCATCCAAGTAGAGGTGCATTTCTGATGTGAAATCATGGATGATATGTAACTCGCTACAGACGAATGATGATAAAACTGAAACCATTCTGATCACAACACAAATACATTCTCATTTACATACTTTACCTCAAACAATTAATATCAGCAAAAACAACATCAAATTCACACAGTCATTACGAAACCTAGGTGTTATTCTAGACATTACTCTCATAATTCACTAACATGTCATGAACATAGGCAAGGCTGCAAATCTTGAGCTGGGACGCATTAGCTTCGTTCGCAAATATCTTTTAGTTGATGCCACTAAAATCCTTGTGTGTCCATTAGTCCTTTCAAGACTGGACTATTGTAATTAAATTGTGTCTTGTTAGTCACAATATCTACACCAGAAACTTCAAAAAGTTCAAACCACAGCTGCCTAGATCATTTTAGAGTACCTTGATCAGAGCACGCCTCACCACTACACTGGCTATCCATTCGATACAGAATCTAACACAGAATGTTTGTTTTCATCATTCATCTACAGCTTGATACATGTCATTCATAATGTCACATCATAGTGCTAGATCCCTCGCCAAGATCATCCACGAACGGTGCTTTATTAAGATCAGCTATAAACATCATTATCCAACAATTAAAATACCTTAGTACATCATAGCATCGTTGATAATCCACAGACGGAACAACTAATACAACTTGTTCCATGTCATCGACCTCATTATTCAATTATGTAATAATTGTGTCTTTCCACTTCACGTTGTACCTATTGTTAACATGTAATAATTATCATATAATTTTGTAGCGCTGGATGATGCCTGATCGGTTCTCGAACTCTTTTTTTGCCAAAAAATAAATTATATCCATGACATATAATTAAAAATATTGATTTATATTGTGTTAAATGCAGTGCGTGTTTACGATTTGGTAGTCGATTTAGATGAAACACACAATAGTGTGTACAATGTGGCATTAAAATATATATATATATATATACATATAGCGCAGATATGATAAAAAATAATGAAAGTGAAAATGTTTTAAGTACCTATGAAGATTACTATCTAGATTATGATGCAATAATTTAGACAAATAATATTATTATAAATAAGCCAAGAATTTGAGCGACATCCTGTCATGATGAATCATGAAGGTGTAACACGGCACCGTATGTTGAATGGGCTAGTCGGTGCTATCGATAATACAGGTTATCTCAGATTTACTGCTGGGGAAAAAGACATCTTTGTCACAAATTTAATTTGGAGACTTATTTTATGATTGATCATGTTAACGCTCAGAAACTTAATATTTCTCTGGAAAATGTATAAGCTCTTACACAGAACGAAAACTGCAGATATAAGGAAGTTGAAAAATACGTTAGAATATTTACGTAGAGGTCGGTTCGATCTATAATTACATATAACGGCGAAAAATTAATATCTCAACCAATGGCCGCATTCAGAAACTATTAGGTACCACGTGTAGCAGAAAATATTTCTCTAAATGATATAAACATAAAAACGTTTCAATATTGTCGAAGGAAGATATATACCAATATTCTAAATCGACCAGCATTGTTGAAGGGAGCTAACTTTGTTCGGAATGCGCATCATTTTGCAAGGGGAATAATTGCGTAATGCTTTACAGTTATCTAGCATGGAAAATAAATCTGTTCCATAAGGTTAAATCTAAAATCTTATTAAAATAATTTTTTGTATTAGTGAAAAATCATTCTGTTTTTTGCCGTCTGTGCACTTATATATATATATATATATATATATATATATATATATATATATATATATATATATATATATATATATATATATATATATATATATATATATATTGACTAGACATTTTACTGGATTGTTTATCCTTATTTAAATCTGTAAATATATGTGTATCTTATGGCCATCCTAAGATATCAAAAAGGCAACTTAGGGGGACTGAAGATTGAGTCATCTTATATTTTTGTTTCACAGGATTTAGGCTCAGATCGTGGGTTGTTCGTCGTGTTCCCTGAATTTTCCAAAATGTCAAAAGTTATGGGGTTCACATGGGAATCACGTATATACATTATATTTTTATTTAAAGGTATAATGAATTATGAAAACATTAATCAAATTGGATATACCATTGAACATTAAATAATAAAGGATTATGATCATGTGTTAAAATAAATCCTGATAAAAATCATATCATATCATATCATATCATATCTTATCTTATCTTATCTTATCTTATCTTATCTTATCTTATCTTATCTTATATTATATTATATTATATTATATTATATTATATTATATTATATTATATTATATTATATTATATTATATTATATTATATTATATTATATTATATTATATTATATTATATTTTGTTATATTATTATTATTAATGTATTTGCATCATTATTATTATTAGTATTATTTTCATAGTATATTATTGTTCTAATTATTATTATTTATAAAATTATTATTTTATACCAAATTTCACAATTTGTTTTCATCTTGTTTTAGTAAGTATTTTGTAAAGTTCCATGTCCTTTTTTATAGTTTTTCAAATACTGTACTATTTTAAGGCTTCATATTTTTATTTGTTAAATGTATTGTATCATTTGAAGTTAGTTTGCAATGTTTAGTTCAAATCACTAACTATATTTCGATTTCTTAGCTTGATAGAGTTCGTTTGGTAATTTTTTTCCAATGTTACGATCACGGGCCTAATTCATGAAAGAGAATATGATTACTTCTTAAAGAGTATCGTGTTCTATAATCTTACACACACACACTTTATTTATATATATATATATATATATATATATATATATATATATATATATATATATATATTTATATAATTTTGTGTTTTGTTGATTTTCAAGAATATTACAATAATTACAAATTACCTAATCTGGTTATCAGTTTAAAACATACCCCCCCCCTCCAAATGTGCTCTTTCAACCAGACTGAGACGACCATCGTCCAATCTATGCGCAAAATCAACGGCCGTATTTGATTAATGTCATAGTTCCTCTTAAGACTCAATGTCAGAGAATCGAAACGACGCTTAATATGAAAGGTCAACTCATTCGGAAGGTCAAAGTCACCGAATGTACGTTTATCGGTCGCAAATCCGGTGGTCACCTCTTTCAGCCTGATCATTTCCGAACCCGCAGCTGCTAGTAAAGCAGGAAGAAATATGTATTGTGAAAACAAACGAATCAGAAAATGGGATGAGGGATCTTGAACATGTCTACCTCATATAAGTCCATGTTTTAATACATCATTAATTAGATACATTTAAACATATGCAATTCATCTGTATTATAGTATAATCAAAATTGGCTCATTAGTTAAGCAATGACAATATAATCAATTAATAGTACAAAGCTATGAACCTACTGTTAACTGTTATAATTTCGATAATACCGTGGTTAAAAATATATAAAAAGTATACTTTTCAAGTCAATGATGCAGGTAAATATATAAGTAATTTAAGTAGTGATACATTGGTGTTGCTTCTTTCGCTATGTGTATTGTCTTCCACTGAATCATTTGAGTATTTGTTAGTGAAATATACCAATAAAAAGTATATTTAAGGATGTTTATTTGGTAACCATGACGTTTGTTCTTTTGACTTGAAACATATACCTTTTCCGTTAATTGGATCAAAGCCTACAGTAAACTGTGAAATATGGTGTATGAGTAGATTTAATTCTATTCTGCGTCTTGTTCTTTCTTCAGTCAGAGATTTTAACCTTTGACCTTGTACGCCCATACATATATGTTCCAAACCAGATGAAAACCTCTGACAATGAATGTTAGTAACATATCTCTTAGAACTAATGCGGTATCAATATTTCGTGACCTTAGACATTCTGTCTACGAAAGTATGTGGTTCTTAGCTGCAAGATTTGCAAGAAACATGTCTTGCAAAGCAAATAATAATAAATATCAATTATTTTACTGAAACACGTTTCCTTATTCACCCTTAGAGAACATACAATTTGACCTTTACAACTCAAAATCGGCATGATTCCTTAGTATTTCAATGGCAAGGCATACGTAAGGTCAACCAACTGCGTTGTGGTGAACTAGAGCTTTTATGCGAAAATATTTCTGCAATCATAGGGTCAGCCAAGAGCATACAGTAGTTAAAATGAAATTGTTTAATATGCAAAATAAATCCCCTGTATCATTTGACAAAATATAAATCAAAGAGTCAAACGAATCGAGCCAAAGAACGAAACATAACTTCCGCGGTATGTTTGAATGTCGAGCTAATTGATTATTGACGCTGCTCGTTAATCATTCATCGTAAATGGGATAAAATATTATGTGTCATACATGCCTATGAAAGTTTACAACACATGAGCTGTACCATCTCCGCGTAATTCGTTCATAGAGCCACAAATACTTTTATATACATCATTGGATAAACCAGAGCTACCCTCTGCAAGTTGGGGGTTCCTCCGTCAACGTCTAATCTATTTTAGAGGACATAAATGCAAATAATCTCGCAAGCTCGTTCCATATTATTCAAATTATGCCAAATATAAGTTGAAATATAATTATATATAATGATTTAAGAACAGAGTAAACGCAAATTGTATTTCATCGGATCTTCATTTTCTTGTAACAAGGCCTACGTAAATGAAATATGTGGACTGCAAATGCAAAGCGTACGGAGAGAGAGAGAGAGAGAGAGAGAGAGAGAGAGAGAGAGAGAGAGAGAGTCTAGGAACAAAACCGTGTTTCAAACGTGGAGTTGGGGTAGAAGCGAAACGCAATAGAATGTGCAATATGGTTGTGTAAAACAGAAAGTTGAAACGATAGTATGAAAAAACGCAGATACTGACTAAATCAGGACAAAAACCAAAGACATATTACACCAACAATAATATTAGTATTATAGAAATTGTATTACTATTATTATATAAATGGAACAAAATTAATCTGTAAAACATCCCATCAACATGAATTATGAAGTATCTTTATCTGGTGTAATCAGGACTGTGGGCTAAAAAACTGTTTTTGATAGCACTTGTTATCTCATATTGCCTGCTGGCAAAATATATATCTTTTGGCATCAATTTAAGCTGATTCCGGATTGTATGTTAGCGGCAGTCAAAGATTCGCAAGTGAACAAATGTAATTTTTCGTTTCACTCGAACGCGCGATTGCCAAAGTTAGATAATAATTCTATCACAAATATGAAATAATATGAGTTGAATACGCGCGTAAGACAGCTGAGCAGGAGTCTATACAATTGTGAAACGATCCATTGTAGAAACAGGGGCAACGTCCTTAACGAAGGCAAGGGTGAAAGCGGTGACAAATGAATAAATAATAATAATAATAATAATAATAATAATAATAATAATAATATTGATTATGCGTTTAGTTTGTGTTCTGATTCAGACTATAATAGTTAGTTATTATTTGTGAAATTATTACAATTGTGTATTTATTATCTTTCTGCCTTGAATTGTCAGGGATGAGATTTTATTATTTTCAGTACCATTTCCCCCCCAGCAAATATTGCAATCTAAATTTAACAATAATGACGACTTCTTTATCTTTTCATCTTTAGAAGTTCGACACGCTTTTCAACATACATACATAAGACACAAAATATCCAAAACAATCACCATGCATTTAGAAAGCATAACAAATGTTTTAATACTATTTAAGAAACAAATCTAACTGATAATTTCTCTTTTGAGTACCATTTACTCCGCAAATTATGAAATCTTGCTGATAATTAAAAATTTTAAGTAAAATATACCACAGCAAATATTATTCTATGTTTTTTTTTTAAATATCTGTAAAATTATTATTACATGTAATTTGTCATTTTTGTATGCCTTTTCTTTGTCAGTAATAAGACTTTTTTATTTTGTATACCATTTACTTGAATAATTAGATTAACATTACTTATATCATTGTTAATAATTAGATTAACATTACTTATATCATTGTTAATAATTAGATTAACATTACTTATATCATTGTTAATAATTAGATTAACATTACTTATATCATTGTTAATAATTAGATTAACATTACTTATATCATTGTTAATAATTAGATTAACATTACTTATATCATTGTTAATAATTACATTAACATTACTTATATCATTGTTAATAATTAGATTAACATTACTTATATCATTGTTAATAATTACATTAACATTACTTATATCATTGTTAATAATTAGATTAACATTACTTATATCATTGTTAATAATTAGATTAACATTACTTATATCATTGTTAATAATTAGATTAACATTACTTATATCATTGTTAATAATTAGATTAACATTACTTATATCATTGTTAATAATTACATTAACATTACTTATATCATTGTTAATAATTTGATTACCATTACTTATATCATTGTTAATAATTAGATTAACATTACTTATATCATTGTTAATAATTAGATTAACATTACTTATATCATTGTTAATAATTAGATTAACATTACTTATATCATTGTTAATAATTACATTAACATTACTTATATCATTGTTAATAATTAGATTAACATTACTTATATCATTGTTAATAATTAGATTAACATTACTTATATCATTGTTAATAATTAGATTAACATTACTTATATCATTGCTAATTTAATTTGGGTAATGTACCTATCCGTTTGATGAAATTGTTTGATAATTTAGAAAATTATGGGTAATATACCCAAAAGTCTGACGAAGTTTTTTTTTATAATCCTAACCATAATGGGCAATACACAGATCAAATCTTTGATATTAACTATTAATCTGGAATAATATTAATAACGGTAATATCACTCTAAAATCAGAAATGTACAATCGTTAATGACTTTTTCTAATAATCTTATTTAATTTAGGTAATATACCCTGCACATTGACGAAATGTTTAATAATCTGAAAAAGTATTGGCAATATACCCATCAATCTGACGAAATAATATGTATTCAGAGTATGTTCATTTTATCAATATTTAAAGCTGATCAAATTGAATACAAGAATGTACCTAATTAAGAAGTTAATCTCTGTCGCAAAGAAGCTTAATGTATTCACGCTACAGATCATTTAACTGTTTCTGGGTTAACAAAAATATTTCATCGCTTATTCCACGATAATTATAGTAGCACTATTTTGTACTGCATTGACCTTGTCAGAGAGGGATAGTGTTATTATTGTTCTGACGTCCCTTTCCATTATCTTTCTTATATAAAAAAGCTCTCACATTTTGATACGTATATATACCCAATGATTCAATCTATCAGTATTTAAATATTTAACAGAATCATTTAGTTTTCCGAACTACTGATCTTAATGTTTTTGACGCTTTACGAACTCACATACAAATTTATATTTGAAACTGATGTTCTTAAACCATGAAAGTATCCAATCGATCAGTACATTTAAAATGTATCACTGATGATAGCGGTTTACGACATCGCAGATAATTTGAAATAACAGGTTCTAAAATACCCAAACACCCAGGGTATGCTTTAAGTATAAATGTATAAGAAATATATCCCTACTGGGTCTGTCTGAATATTTCTAGATCTATTTGATACCTGACATCAATTTTATCACTTGTGCTGAAGTCACAAATCACTGTTTCAACTATACATTTGTTGACAAATTCGAGATCTGAAACAACCTGGTTTAGACGTTTTCTTGTTTAATGTTATACTGTTTCATATCATCGTTGTAATCTTGTGAGAAGAAAGCATATTGCTTAGATCAATCGGTACCTGAAAATGTTCAGAGTTAACTAGGTCTGAATATGATTTAATGTTTACGTCATTAACCTTTATTTATCATATATTTGTTTCTGCAATATTGTACGTTTTGGACTATCACACGCAGTAATACAATTTTCCTTACCACGAGATATCCATAAAAAATCTCTTCAATATACTGGAATATTTGAAAATATGTTCTTGTCCCTGGAAAAATCGACACGTTGTGGTTGTCGAATAGCGTCAGGTGTTGGTGTTTATTCTCCTATTCATCCTAACACAGTTTTGATCGATGATTGATATTTATCAACGGCATAATTTAGTTTATTTATATCGCTGCTGATAATATTGGGTCGTGCACAGTGATATCTATTTTGGATTATTGTACTGTGTTCGATTTAATTTTGCTCTGGAATGTAGAATTTCTCTGATTTGATTTGATAAATGATGTTTAGTTCCGTTCACAACTTTCCAGTCTGGGATTTCAGCAAAAATCTGTTGTTTCCGTTCTTGCGATGACGTTGTTCACGATATAATATTTTGATGAATCGGAGCTTTATTATCTTTTAATATTAGTTATCCATCTTTAACGTCGGTGATATCATTATTTCTGCATCTAAGTATTGATTAGGCTTTTCTGTATTTTCATCTAAAGCTCGTTGCCAATCTTAAATATTTATGTTGACTTTATATCTGATATTATTCCATCACTGTAATTTGATAAAATCAACAATGGTAATTCGGAGTTTGCCAACGTTTCGACGTGATATTTTATTTTAAACTATTTAATTGGTGTATTTGCGCAAGAATATATTTTCCTGCTATGATATTACGATAAAAAGTATTTGTTGCTGCAACTGAAACACAGATTGGTACAACTGTTGGTGATGATATTGTTGTTGATATTATTAAGCTGGTTCCTCCGATAATAGCAGTCAAATACACAGTTACGTCAACGAAATATACACGTCTGCGATATACTTTTAGTTTGCCGGTATACTCGTCAAGGACGTTTTTTCGGTTTGCTTTGCCACTCACATACTTGATTGTATCTTTAATATTGAATGTTGATCGGAGAGTGTTAAAGATGTGATAGTAAAGCGACTAATTCAAAACACCGAAAGTAAATTAGGCCCAGGATGTTTCATTCTGGCTCTACCACTAATATGCCCTCGCCGTTTTGATCCGGCAACACTAGCACACATCAAAAATGCTATTAATAAAGCCGTGGATGGATATTGTAAATAGTTTACCTCCGAGTACTGAGACACCTTATATACTATTAACCTCAGCTGTATTTCATGGAGTTGTTGAGTAGTGTCCATAAAACTGATCCAGACGCTACTGTGTTTACTACGCTGTCGGTGATCTTCGAAATGTCAGAGGGTTTAATATCGATTACTGTTTGCTTTCCAAATAAATAAGAAAACTAATCCATTCATTGTTTGGCGAAAATCTGTATACACATTTATTTCACTATAATATTCATATACAATGTAGTCATTCAATAATTGATTGCCAATAACGATGTCCACCATCGGTATGTAACTAACAAACTAATATCAAGGAACTAATCTACATCACTTTCAACTACTTTCTCTCCAGTAGACCTTCCGAACCTATTTGCAAATGTCTTCCGTGACAAAGGACAGACCATTAGAGATACGTTTGACAACACACTTTTAATCGACTCGTCACCATACAGTTATAGTAAAGAATTTCAGCGATAACCGTGAGGATAATTTAAACTTGTTTCTCGTAAGTTGGAACGGACAATAGTGATCAGGAGTGCACCAAAGTCACATGACCCTGATCCAATTCCAACATCATTGCTCCTTGAGTGCTTAGATGCAATTTTGCCATTACTAACTGAATTAATATCTCTCTCATTCGAGGAATTCCCATTATATTTCAAAATTGCCATCGTAAAGCCTCTACTGAAGATATCAACACTTGACCATAACGATTTAAAGAACTACCGACCAGTTTCGGATCTCCTGTTCATATAAAAGTCTTAGAAAAGATTGTTCTGATGCAATTTGTATTTTATTTGAATTCAAACAATCTTTTTTAGCAATGTACAGTCTGTATATTGCCCTTGCCACAATACAATGAAAATACTTGTATTGCGGTAAGATTACAGTCCTCGCCCTCCTTCATTTGTCTGCAGCATTTTATACTAAAGACCATGATATATAACTTCACCGTCTCCAGCATATTTTTTTGTTTAGCATTCAGAATACAGCTTTACAGTGGTTCAAGTCCTGCTTAGTCAACATGACACAAATTGTATCTGCAAATGGAATAAACTCTAGCCCAGTTAATCTATGTTGTGGTGTTCCACAGGGGTATGTTATTGGACCTGTTTCCTTCATTATATACACTCAGCCGCTCTCCAGTGTCACATATCATCACCCGTGTCTCACCAATTGTACGCTGATCACACCCAGATGTACAAGTCTAGACACCCAACTGAAGTTGATGCTACCATCCAAGTAGAGGTGCATTTCTGATGTGAAATCATGGATGATATGTAACTCGCTACAGACGAATGATGATAAAACTGAAACCATTCTGATCACAACACAAATACATTCTCATTTACATACTTTACCTCAAACAATTAATATCAGCAAAAACAACATCAAATTCACACAGTCATTACGAAACCTAGGTGTTATTCTAGACATTACTCTCATAATTCACTAACATGTCATGAACATAGGCAAGGCTGCAAATCTTGAGCTGGGACGCATTAGCTTCGTTCGCAAATATCTTTTAGTTGATGCCACTAAAATCCTTGTGTGTCCATTAGTCCTTTCAAGACTGGACTATTGTAATTAAATTGTGTCTTGTTAGTCACAATATCTACACCAGAAACTTCAAAAAGTTCAAACCACAGCTGCCTAGATCATTTTAGAGTACCTTGATCAGAGCACGCCTCACCACTACACTGGCTATCCATTCGATACAGAATCTAACACAGAATGTTTGTTTTCATCATTCATCTACAGCTTGATACATGTCATTCATAATGTCACATCATAGTGCTAGATCCCTCGCCAAGATCATCCACGAACGGTGCTTTATTAAGATCAGCTATAAACATCATTATCCAACAATTAAAATACCTTAGTACATCATAGCATCGTTGATAATCCACAGACGGAACAACTAATACAACTTGTTCCATGTCATCGACCTCATTATTAAATTATGTAATAATTGTGTCTTTCCACTTCACGTTGTACCTATTGTTAACATGTAATAATTATCATATAATTTTGTAGCGCTGGATGATGCCTGATCGGTTCTCGAACTCTTTTTTTGCCAAAAAATAAATTATATCCATGACATATAATTAAAAATATTGATTTATATTGTGTTAAATGCAGTGCGTGTTTACGATTTGGTAGTCGATTTAGATGAAACACACAATAGTGTGTACAATGTGGCATTAAAATATATATATATATATATATACATATAGCGCAGATATGATAAAAAATAATGAAAGTGAAAATGTTTTAAGTACCTATGAAGATTACTATCTAGATTATGATGCAATAATTTAGACAAATAATATTATTATAAATAAGCCAAGAATTTGAGCGACATCCTGTCATGATGAATCATGAAGGTGTAACACGGCACCGTATGTTGAATGGGCTAGTCGGTGCTATCGATAATACAGGTTATCTCAGATTTACTGCTGGGGAAAAAGACATCTTTGTCACAAATTTAATTTGGAGACTTATTTTATGATTGATCATGTTAACGCTCAGAAACTTAATATTTCTCTGGAAAATGTATAAGCTCTTACACAGAACGAAAACTGCAGATATAAGGAAGTTGAAAAATACGTTAGAATATTTACGTAGAGGTCGGTTCGATCTATAATTACATATAACGGCGAAAAATTAATATCTCAACCAATGGCCGCATTCAGAAACTATTAGGTACCACGTGTAGCAGAAAATATTTCTCTAAATGATATAAACATAAAAACGTTTCAATATTGTCGAAGGAAGATATATACCAATATTCTAAATCGACCAGCATTGTTGAAGGGAGCTAACTTTGTTCGGAATGCGCATCATTTTGCAAGGGGAATAATTGCGTAATGCTTTACAGTTATCTAGCATGGAAAATAAATCTGTTCCATAAGGTTAAATCTAAAATCTTATTAAAATAATTTTTTGTATTAGTGAAAAATCATTCTGTTTTTTGCCGTCTGTGCACTTATATATATATATATTGACTAGACATTTTACTGGATTGTTTATCCTTATTTAAATCTGTAAATATATGTGTATCTTATGGCCATCCTAAGATATCAAAAAGGCAACTTAGGGGGACTGAAGATTGAGTCATCTTATATTTTTGTTTCACAGGATTTAGGCTCAGATCGTGGGTTGTTCGTCGTGTTCCCTGAATTTTCCAAAATGTCAAAAGTTATGGGGTTCACATGGGAATCACGTATATACATTATATTTTTATTTAAAGGTATAATGAATTATGAAAACATTAATCAAATTGGATATACCATTGAACATTAAATAATAAAGGATTATGATCATGTGTTAAAATAAATCCTGATAAAAATCATATCATATCATATCATATCATATCTTATCTTATCTTATCTTATCTTATCTTATCTTATCTTATCTTATCTTATATTATATTATATTATATTATATTATATTATATTATATTATATTATATTATATTATATTATATTATATTATATTATATTATATTTTGTTATATTATTATTATTAATGTATTTGCATCATTATTATTATTAGTATTATTTTCATAGTATATTATTGTTCTAATTATTATTATTTATAAAATTATTATTTTATACCAAATTTCACAATTTGTTTTCATCTTGTTTTAGTAAGTATTTTGTAAAGTTCCATGTCCTTTTTTATAGTTTTTCAAATACTGTACTATTTTAAGGCTTCATATTTTTATTTGTTAAATGTATTGTATCATTTGAAGTTAGTTTGCAATGTTTAGTTCAAATCACTAACTATATTTCGATTTCTTAGCTTGATAGAGTTCGTTTGGTAATTTTTTTCCAATGTTACGATCACGGGCCTAATTCATGAAAGAGAATATGATTACTTCTTAAAGAGTATCGTGTTCTATAATCTTACACACACACACTTTATTTATATATATATATATATATATATATATATATATATATATATATATATATATATATATATATATATATATATATATATATATATATATATTTATATAATTTTGTGTTTTGTTGATTTTCAAGAATATTACAATAATTACAAATTACCTAATCTGGTTATCAGTTTAAAACATACCCCCCCCCTCCAAATGTGCTCTTTCAACCAGACTGAGACGACCATCGTCCAATCTATGCGCAAAATCAACGGCCGTATTTGATTAATGTCATAGTTCCTCTTAAGACTCAATGTCAGAGAATCGAAACGACGCTTAATATGAAAGGTCAACTCATTCGGAAGGTCAAAGTCACCGAATGTACGTTTATCGGTCGCAAATCCGGTGGTCACCTCTTTCAGCCTGATCATTTCCGAACCCGCAGCTGCTAGTAAAGCAGGAAGAAATATGTATTGTGAAAACAAACGAATCAGAAAATGGGATGAGGGATCTTGAACATGTCTACCTCATATAAGTCCATGTTTTAATACATCATTAATTAGATACATTTAAACATATGCAATTCATCTGTATTATAGTATAATCAAAATTGGCTCATTAGTTAAGCAATGACAATATAATCAATTAATAGTACAAAGCTATGAACCTACTGTTAACTGTTATAATTTCGATAATACCGTGGTTAAAAATATATAAAAAGTATACTTTTCAAGTCAATGATGCAGGTAAATATATAAGTAATTTAAGTAGTGATACATTGGTGTTGCTTCTTTCGCTATGTGTATTGTCTTCCACTGAATCATTTGAGTATTTGTTAGTGAAATATACCAATAAAAAGTATATTTAAGGATGTTTATTTGGTAACCATGACGTTTGTTCTTTTGACTTGAAACATATACCTTTTCCGTTAATTGGATCAAAGCCTACAGTAAACTGTGAAATATGGTGTATGAGTAGATTTAATTCTATTCTGCGTCTTGTTCTTTCTTCAGTCAGAGATTTTAACCTTTGACCTTGTACGCCCATACATATATGTTCCAAACCAGATGAAAACCTCTGACAATGAATGTTAGTAACATATCTCTTAGAACTAATGCGGTATCAATATTTCGTGACCTTAGACATTCTGTCTACGAAAGTATGTGGTTCTTAGCTGCAAGATTTGCAAGAAACATGTCTTGCAAAGCAAATAATAATAAATATCAATTATTTTACTGAAACACGTTTCCTTATTCACCCTTAGAGAACATACAATTTGACCTTTACAACTCAAAATCGGCATGATTCCTTAGTATTTCAATGGCAAGGCATACGTAAGGTCAACCAACTGCGTTGTGGTGAACTAGAGCTTTTATGCGAAAATATTTCTGCAATCATAGGGTCAGCCAAGAGCATACAGTAGTTAAAATGAAATTGTTTAATATGCAAAATAAATCCCCTGTATCATTTGACAAAATATAAATCAAAGAGTCAAACGAATCGAGCCAAAGAACGAAACATAACTTCCGCGGTATGTTTGAATGTCGAGCTAATTGATTATTGACGCTGCTCGTTAATCATTCATCGTAAATGGGATAAAATATTATGTGTCATACATGCCTATGAAAGTTTACAACACATGAGCTGTACCATCTCCGCGTAATTCGTTCATAGAGCCACAAATACTTTTATATACATCATTGGATAAACCAGAGCTACCCTCTGCAAGTTGGGGGTTCCTCCGTCAACGTCTAATCTATTTTAGAGGACATAAATGCAAATAATCTCGCAAGCTCGTTCCATATTATTCAAATTATGCCAAATATAAGTTGAAATATAATTATATATAATGATTTAAGAACAGAGTAAACGCAAATTGTATTTCATCGGATCTTCATTTTCTTGTAACAAGGCCTACGTAAATGAAATATGTGGACTGCAAATGCAAAGCGTACGGAGAGAGAGAGAGAGAGAGAGAGAGAGAGAGAGAGAGAGAGAGAGAGAGAGAGAGAGAGAGAGTCTAGGAACAAAACCGTGTTTCAAACGTGGAGTTGGGGTAGAAGCGAAACGCAATAGAATGTGCAATATGGTTGTGTAAAACAGAAAGTTGAAACGATAGTATGAAAAAACGCAGATACTGACTAAATCAGGACAAAAACCAAAGACATATTACACCAACAATAATATTAGTATTATAGAAATTGTATTACTATTATTATATAAATGGAACAAAATTAATCTGTAAAACATCCCATCAACATGAATTATGAAGTATCTTTATCTGGTGTAATCAGGACTGTGGGCTAAAAAACTGTTTTTGATAGCACTTGTTATCTCATATTGCCTGCTGGCAAAATATATATCTTTTGGCATCAATTTAAGCTGATTCCGGATTGTATGTTAGCGGCAGTCAAAGATTCGCAAGTGAACAAATGTAATTTTTCGTTTCACTCGAACGCGCGATTGCCAAAGTTAGATAATAATTCTATCACAAATATGAAATAATATGAGTTGAATACGCGCGTAAGACAGCTGAGCAGGAGTCTATACAATTGTGAAACGATCCATTGTAGAAACAGGGGCAACGTCCTTAACGAAGGCAAGGGTGAAAGCGGTGACAAATGAATAAATAATAATAATAATAATAATAATAATAATAATAATAATAATATTGATTATGCGTTTAGTTTGTGTTCTGATTCAGACTATAATAGTTAGTTATTATTTGTGAAATTATTACAATTGTGTATTTATTATCTTTCTGCCTTGAATTGTCAGGGATGAGATTTTATTATTTTCAGTACCATTTCCCCCCCAGCAAATATTGCAATCTAAATTTAACAATAATGACGACTTCTTTATCTTTTCATCTTTAGAAGTTCGACACGCTTTTCAACATACATACATAAGACACAAAATATCCAAAACAATCACCATGCATTTAGAAAGCATAACAAATGTTTTAATACTATTTAAGAAACAAATCTAACTGATAATTTCTCTTTTGAGTACCATTTACTCCGCAAATTATGAAATCTTGCTGATAATTAAAAATTTTAAGTAAAATATACCACAGCAAATATTATTCTATGTTTTTTTTTTAAATATCTGTAAAATTATTATTACATGTAATTTGTCATTTTTGTATGCCTTTTCTTTGTCAGTAATAAGACTTTTTTATTTTGTATACCATTTACTTGAATAATTAGATTAACATTACTTATATCATTGTTAATAATTAGATTAACATTACTTATATCATTGTTAATAATTAGATTAACATTACTTATATCATTGTTAATAATTAGATTAACATTACTTATATCATTGTTAATAATTAGATTAACATTACTTATATCATTGTTAATAATTAGATTAACATTACTTATATCATTGTTAATAATTACATTAACATTACTTATATCATTGTTAATAATTAGATTAACATTACTTATATCATTGTTAATAATTACATTAACATTACTTATATCATTGTTAATAATTAGATTAACATTACTTATATCATTGTTAATAATTAGATTAACATTACTTATATCATTGTTAATAATTAGATTAACATTACTTATATCATTGTTAATAATTAGATTAACATTACTTATATCATTGTTAATAATTACATTAACATTACTTATATCATTGTTAATAATTTGATTACCATTACTTATATCATTGTTAATAATTAGATTAACATTACTTATATCATTGTTAATAATTAGATTAACATTACTTATATCATTGTTAATAATTAGATTAACATTACTTATATCATTGTTAATAATTAGATTAACATTACTTATATCATTGTTAATAATTAGATTAACATTACTTATATCATTGTTAATAATTAGATTAACATTACTTATATCATTGTTAATAATTAGATTAACATTACTTATATCATTGCTAATTTAATTTGGGTAATGTACCTATCCGTTTGATGAAATTGTTTGATAATTTAGAAAATTATGGGTAATATACCCAAAAGTCTGACGAAGTTTTTTTTTATAATCCTAACCATAATGGGCAATACACAGATCAAATCTTTGATATTAACTATTAATCTGGAATAATATTAATAACGGTAATATCACTCTAAAATCAGAAATGTACAATCGTTAATGACTTTTTCTAATAATCTTATTTAATTTAGGTAATATACCCTGCACATTGACGAAATGTTTAATAATCTGAAAAAGTATTGGCAATATACCCATCAATCTGACGAAATAATATGTATTCAGAGTATGTTCATTTTATCAATATTTAAAGCTGATCAAATTGAATACAAGAATGTACCTAATTAAGAAGTTAATCTCTGTCGCAAAGAAGCTTAATGTATTCACGCTACAGATCATTTAACTGTTTCTGGGTTAACAAAAATATTTCATCGCTTATTCCACGATAATTATAGTAGCACTATTTTGTACTGCATTGACCTTGTCAGAGAGGGATAGTGTTATTATTGTTCTGACGTCCCTTTCCATTATCTTTCTTATATAAAAAAGCTCTCACATTTTGATACGTATATATACCCAATGATTCAATCTATCAGTATTTAAATATTTAACAGAATCATTTAGTTTTCCGAACTACTGATCTTAATGTTTTTGACGCTTTACGAACTCACATACAAATTTATATTTGAAACTGATGTTCTTAAACCATGAAAGTATCCAATCGATCAGTACATTTAAAATGTATCACTGATGATAGCGGTTTACGACATCGCAGATAATTTGAAATAACAGGTTCTAAAATACCCAAACACCCAGGGTATGCTTTAAGTATAAATGTATAAGAAATATATCCCTACTGGGTCTGTCTGAATATTTCTAGATCTATTTGATACCTGACATCAATTTTATCACTTGTGCTGAAGTCACAAATCACTGTTTCAACTATACATTTGTTGACAAATTCGAGATCTGAAACAACCTGGTTTAGACGTTTTCTTGTTTAATGTTATACTGTTTCATATCATCGTTGTAATCTTGTGAGAAGAAAGCATATTGCTTAGATCAATCGGTACCTGAAAATGTTCAGAGTTAACTAGGTCTGAATATGATTTAATGTTTACGTCATTAACCTTTATTTATCATATATTTGTTTCTGCAATATTGTACGTTTTGGACTATCACACGCAGTAATACAATTTTCCTTACCACGAGATATCCATAAAAAATCTCTTCAATATACTGGAATATTTGAAAATATGTTCTTGTCCCTGGAAAAATCGACACGTTGTGGTTGTCGAATAGCGTCAGGTGTTGGTGTTTATTCTCCTATTCATCCTAACACAGTTTTGATCGATGATTGATATTTATCAACGGCATAATTTAGTTTATTTATATCGCTGCTGATAATATTGGGTCGTGCACAGTGATATCTATTTTGGATTATTGTACTGTGTTCGATTTAATTTTGCTCTGGAATGTAGAATTTCTCTGATTTGATTTGATAAATGATGTTTAGTTCCGTTCACAACTTTCCAGTCTGGGATTTCAGCAAAAATCTGTTGTTTCCGTTCTTGCGATGACGTTGTTCACGATATAATATTTTGATGAATCGGAGCTTTATTATCTTTTAATATTAGTTATCCATCTTTAACGTCGGTGATATCATTATTTCTGCATCTAAGTATTGATTAGGCTTTTCTGTATTTTCATCTAAAGCTCGTTGCCAATCTTAAATATTTATGTTGACTTTATATCTGATATTATTCCATCACTGTAATTTGATAAAATCAACAATGGTAATTCGGAGTTTGCCAACGTTTCGACGTGATATTTTATTTTAAACTATTTAATTGGTGTATTTGCGCAAGAATATATTTTCCTGCTATGATATTACGATAAAAAGTATTTGTTGCTGCAACTGAAACACAGATTGGTACAACTGTTGGTGATGATATTGTTGTTGATATTATTAAGCTGGTTCCTCCGATAATAGCAGTCAAATACACAGTTACGTCAACGAAATATACACGTCTGCGATATACTTTTAGTTTGCCGGTATACTCGTCAAGGACGTTTTTTCGGTTTGCTTTGCCACTCACATACTTGATTGTATCTTTAATATTGAATGTTGATTGGAGAGTGTTAAAGATGTGATAGTAAAGCGACTAATTCAAAACACCGAAAGTAAATTAGGCCCAGGATGTTTCATTCTGGCTCTACCACTAATATGCCCTCGCCGTTTTGATCCGGCAACACTAGCACACATCAAAAATGCTATTAATAAAGCCGTGGATGGATATTGTAAATAGTTTACCTCCGAGTACTGAGACACCTTATATACTATTAACCTCAGCTGTATTTCATGGAGTTGTTGAGTAGTGTCCATAAAACTGATCCAGACGCTACTGTGTTTACTACGCTGTCGGTGATCTTCGAAATGTCAGAGGGTTTAATATCGATTACTGTTTGCTTTCCAAATAAATAAGAAAACTAATCCATTCATTGTTTGGCGAAAATCTGTATACACATTTATTTCACTATAATATTCATATACAATGTAGTCATTCAATAATTGATTGCCAATAACGATGTCCACCATCGGTATGTAACTAACAAACTAATATCAAGGAACTAATCTACATCACTTTCAACTACTTTCTCTCCAGTAGACCTTCCGAACCTATTTGCAAATGTCTTCCGTGACAAAGGACAGACCATTAGAGATACGTTTGACAACACACTTTTAATCGACTCGTCACCATACAGTTATAGTAAAGAATTTCAGCGATAACCGTGAGGATAATTTAAACTTGTTTCTCGTAAGTTGGAACGGACAATAGTGATCAGGAGTGCACCAAAGTCACATGACCCTGATCCAATTCCAACATCATTGCTCCTTGAGTGCTTAGATGCAATTTTGCCATTACTAACTGAATTAATATCTCTCTCATTCGAGGAATTCCCATTATATTTCAAAATTGCCATCGTAAAGCCTCTACTGAAGATATCAACACTTGACCATAACGATTTAAAGAACTACCGACCAGTTTCGGATCTCCTGTTCATATAAAAGTCTTAGAAAAGATTGTTCTGATGCAATTTGTATTTTATTTGAATTCAAACAATCTTTTTTAGCAATGTACAGTCTGTATATTGCCCTTGCCACAATACAATGAAAATACTTGTATTGCGGTAAGATTACAGTCCTCGCCCTCCTTCATTTGTCTGCAGCATTTTATACTAAAGACCATGATATATAACTTCACCGTCTCCAGCATATTTTTTTGTTTAGCATTCAGAATACAGCTTTACAGTGGTTCAAGTCCTGCTTAGTCAACATGACACAAATTGTATCTGCAAATGGAATAAACTCTAGCCCAGTTAATCTATGTTGTGGTGTTCCACAGGGGTATGTTATTGGACCTGTTTCCTTCATTATATACACTCAGCCGCTCTCCAGTGTCACATATCATCACCCGTGTCTCACCAATTGTACGCTGATCACACCCAGATGTACAAGTCTAGACACCCAACTGAAGTTGATGCTACCATCCAAGTAGAGGTGCATTTCTGATGTGAAATCATGGATGATATGTAACTCGCTACAGACGAATGATGATAAAACTGAAACCATTCTGATCACAACACAAATACATTCTCATTTACATACTTTACCTCAAACAATTAATATCAGCAAAAACAACATCAAATTCACACAGTCATTACGAAACCTAGGTGTTATTCTAGACATTACTCTCATAATTCACTAACATGTCATGAACATAGGCAAGGCTGCAAATCTTGAGCTGGGACGCATTAGCTTCGTTCGCAAATATCTTTTAGTTGATGCCACTAAAATCCTTGTGTGTCCATTAGTCCTTTCAAGACTGGACTATTGTAATTAAATTGTGTCTTGTTAGTCACAATATCTACACCAGAAACTTCAAAAAGTTCAAACCACAGCTGCCTAGATCATTTTAGAGTACCTTGATCAGAGCACGCCTCACCACTACACTGGCTATCCATTCGATACAGAATCTAACACAGAATGTTTGTTTTCATCATTCATCTACAGCTTGATACATGTCATTCATAATGTCACATCATAGTGCTAGATCCCTCGCCAAGATCATCCACGAACGGTGCTTTATTAAGATCAGCTATAAACATCATTATCCAACAATTAAAATACCTTAGTACATCATAGCATCGTTGATAATCCACAGACGGAACAACTAATACAACTTGTTCCATGTCATCGACCTCATTATTAAATTATGTAATAATTGTGTCTTTCCACTTCACGTTGTACCTATTGTTAACATGTAATAATTATCATATAATTTTGTAGCGCTGGATGATGCCTGATCGGTTCTCGAACTCTTTTTTTGCCAAAAAATAAATTATATCCATGACATATAATTAAAAATATTGATTTATATTGTGTTAAATGCAGTGCGTGTTTACGATTTGGTAGTCGATTTAGATGAAACACACAATAGTGTGTACAATGTGGCATTAAAATATATATATATATATATATAGCGCAGATATGATAAAAAATAATGAAAGTGAAAATGTTTTAAGTACCTATGAAGATTACTATCTAGATTATGATGCAATAATTTAGACAAATAATATTATTATAAATAAGCCAAGAATTTGAGCGACATCCTGTCATGATGAATCATGAAGGTGTAACACGGCACCGTATGTTGAATGGGCTAGTCGGTGCTATCGATAATACAGGTTATCTCAGATTTACTGCTGGGGAAAAAGACATCTTTGACACAAATTTAATTTGGAGACTTATTTTATGATTGATCATGTTAACGCTCAGAAACTTAATATTTCTCTGGAAAATGTATAAGCTCTTACACAGAACGAAAACTGCAGATAAAAGGAAGTTGAAAAATACGTTAGAATATTTACGTAGAGGTCGGTTCGATCTATAATTACATATAACGGCGAAAAATTAATATCTCAACCAATGGCCGCATTCAGAAACTATTAGGTACCACGTGTAGCAGAAAATATTTCTCTAAATGATATAAACATAAAAACGTTTCAATATTGTCGAAGGAAGATATATACCAATATTCTAAATCGACCAGCATTGTTGAAGGGAGCTAACTTTGTTCGGAATGCGCATCATTTTGCAAGGGGAATAATTGCGTAATGCTTTACAGTTATCTAGCATGGAAAATAAATCTGTTCCATAAGGTTAAATCTAAAATCTTATTAAAATAATTTTTTGTATTAGTGAAAAATCATTCTGTTTTTTTGCCGTCTGTGCACTTATATATATATATATATATATATATATATATATATATATATATATATATATATATATATATATATATATATATATATTGACTAGACATTTTACTGGATTGTTTATCCTTATTTAAATCTGTAAATATATGTGTATCTTATGGCCATCCTAAGATATCAAAAAGGCAACTTAGGGGGACTGAAGATTGAGTCATCTTATATTTTTGTTTCACAGGATTTAGGCTCAGATCGTGGGTTGTTCGTCGTGTTCCCTGAATTTTCCAAAATGTCAAAAGTTATGGGGTTCACATGGGAATCACGTATATACATTATATTTTAATTTAAAGGTATAATGAATTATGAAAACATTAATCAAATTGGATATACCATTGAACATTAAATAATAAAGGATTATGATCATGTGTTAAAATAAATCCTGATAAAAATCATATCATATCATATCATATCATATCATATCTTATCTTATCTTATCTTATCTTATCTTATCTTATCTTATCTTATATTATATTATATTATATTATATTATATTATATTATATTATATTATATTATATTATATTATATTATATTATATTATATTATATTATATTATATTATATTTTGTTATATTATTATTATTAATGTATTTGCATCATTATTATTATTAGTATTATTTTCATAGTATATTATTGTTCTAATTATTATTATTTATAAAATTATTATTTTATACCAAATTTCACAATTTGTTTTCATCTTGTTTTAGTAAGTATTTTGTAAAGTTCCATGTCCTTTTTTATAGTTTTTCAAATACTGTACTATTTTAAGGCTTCATATTTTTATTTGTTAAATGTATTGTATCATTTGAAGTTAGTTTGCAATGTTTAGTTCAAATCACTAACTATATTTCGATTTCTTAGCTTGATAGAGTTCGTTTGGTAATTTTTTTCCAATGTTACGATCACGGGCCTAATTCATAAAAGAGAATATGATTACTTCTTAAAGAGAATCGTGTTCTATAATCTTACACACACACACTTTATTTATATATATATATATATATATATATATATATATATATATATATATATATATATATATATATATATTTATATAATTTTGTGTTTTGTTGATTTTCAAGAATATTACAATAATTACAAATTACCTAATCTGGTTATTAGTTTAAAACATACCCCCCCGCTCCAAATGTGCTCTTTCAACCAGACTGAGACGACCATCGTCCAATCTATGCGCAAAATCAACGGCCGTATTTGATTAATGTCATAGTTCCTCTTAAGACTCAATGTCAGAGAATCGAAACGACGCTTAATATGAAAGGTCAACTCATTCGGAAGGTCAAAGTCACCGAATGTACGTTTATCGGTCGCAAATCCGGTGGTCACCTCTTTCAGCCTGATCATTTCCGAACCCGCAGCTGCTAGTAAAGCAGGAAGAAATATGTATTGTGAAAATAAACGAATCAGAAAATGGGATGAGGGATCTTGAACATGTCTACCTCATATAAGTCCATGTTTTAATACATCATTAATTAGATACATTTAAACATATGCAATTCATCTGTATTATAGTATAATCAAAATTGGCTCATTAGTTAAGCAATGACAATATAATCAATTAATAGTACAAAGCTATGAACCTACTGTTAACTGTTATAATTTCGATAATACCGTGGTTAAAAATATATAAAAAGTATACTTTTCAAGTCAATGATGCAGGTAAATATATAAGTAATTTAAGTAGTGATACATTGGTGTTGCTTCTTTCGCTATGTGTATTGTCTTCCACTGAATCATTTGAGTATTTGTTAGTGAAATATACCAATAAAAAGTATATTTAAGGATGTTTATTTGGTAACCATGACGTTTGTTCTTTTGACTTGAAACATATACCTTTTCCGTTAATTGGATCAAAGCCTACAGTAAACTGTGAAATATGGTGTATGAGTAGATTTAATTCTATTCTGCGTCTTGTTCTTTCTTCAGTCAGAGATTTTAACCTTTGACCTTGTACGCCCATACATATATGTTCCAAACCAGATGAAAACCTCTGACAATGAATGTTAGTAACATATCTCTTAGAACTAATGCGGTATCAATATTTCGTGACCTTAGACATTCTGTCTACGAAAGTATGTGGTTCCTAGCTGCAAGATTTGCAAGAAACATGTCTTGCAAAGCAAATAATAATAAATATCAATTATTTTACTGAAACACGTTTCCTTATTCACCCTTAGAGAACATACAATTTGACCTTTACAACTCAAAATCGGCATGATTCCTTAGTATTTCAATGGCAAGGCATACGTAAGGTCAACCAACTGCGTTGTGGTGAACTAGAGCTTTTATGCGAAAATATTTCTGCAATCATAGGGTCAGCCAAGAGCATACAGTAATTAAAATGAAATTGTTTAATATGCAAAATAAATCCCCTGTATCATTTGACAAAATATAAATCAAAGAGTCAAACGAATCGAGCCAAAGAACGAAACATAACTTCCGCGGTATGTTTGAATGTCGAGCTAATTGATTATTGACGCTGCTCGTTAATCATTCATCGTAAATGGGATAAAATATTATGTGTCATACATGCCTATGAAAGTTTACAACACATGAGCTGTACCATCTCCGCGTAATTCGTTCATAGAGCCACAAATACTTTTATATACATCATTGGATAAACCAGAGCTACCCTCTGCAAGTTGGGGGTTCCTCCGTCAACGTCTAATCTATTTTAGAGGACATAAATGCAAATAATCTCGCAAGCTCGTTCCATATTATTCAAATTATGCCAAATATAAGTTGAAATATAATTATATATAATGATTTAAGAACAGAGTAAACGCAAATTGTATTTCATCGGATCTTCATTTTCTTGTAACAAGGCCTACGTAAATGAAATATGTGGACTGCAAATGCAAAGCGTACGGAGAGAGAGAGAGAGAGAGAGAGAGAGAGAGAGAGAGAGTCTAGGAACAAAACCGTGTTTCAAACGTGGAGTTGGGGTAGAAGCGAAACGCAATAGAATGTGCAATATGGTTGTGTAAAACAGAAAGTTGAAACGATAGTATGAAAAAACGCAGATACTGACTAAATCAGGACAAAAACCAGACATATTACACCAACAATAATATTAGTATTATAGAAATTGTATTACTATTATTATATAAATGGAACAAAATTAATCTGTAAAACATCCCATCAACATGAATTATGAAGTATCTTTATCTGGTGTAATCAGGACTGTGGGCTAAAAAACTGTTTTTGATAGCACTTGTTATCTCATATTGCCTGCTGGCAAAATATATATCTTTTGGCATCAATTTAAGCTGATTCCAGATTGTATGTTGGCGGCAGTCAAAGATTCGCAAGTGAACAAATGTAATTTTTCGTTTCACTCGAACGCGCGATTGCCAAAGTTAGATAATAATTCTATCACAAATATGAAATAATATGAGTTGAATACGCGCGTAAGACAGCTGAGCAGGAGTCTATACAACTGTGAAACGATCCATTGTAGAAACAGGGGCAACGTCCTTAACGAAGGCAAGGGTGAAAGCGGTGACAAATGAATAAATAAATAATAATAATAATAATAATAATAATAATAATAAGAATAATAATAATATTGATTATGCGTTTAGTTTGTGTTCTGATTCAGACTATAATAGTTAGTTATTATTTGTGAAATTATTACAATTGTGTATTTATTATCTTTCTGCCTTGAATTGTCAGGGATGAGATTTTATTATTTTCATTACCATTTCCCCCCCCCCAGCAAATATTGCAATCTAAATTTAACAATAATGACGACTTCTTTATCTTTTCATCTTTAGAAGTTCGACACGCTTTTCAACATACATACATAAGACACAAAATATCCAAAACAATCACCATGCATTTAGAAAGCATAACAAATGTTTTAATACTATTTAAGAAACAAATCTAACTGATAATTTCTCTTTTGAGTACCATTTACTCCGCAAATTATGAAATCTTGCTAATAATTAAAAATTTTAAGTAAAATATACCACAGCAAATATTATTCTATGTTTTTTTTTTAAATATCTGTAAAATTATTATTACATGTAATTTGTCATTTTTGTATGCCTTTTCTTTGTCAGTAATAAGACTTTTTTATTTTGTATACCATTTACTTGAATAATTAGATTAACATTACTTATATCATTGTTAATAATTAGATTAACATTACTTATATCATTGTTAATAATTAGATTAACATTACTTATATCATTGTTAATAATTAGATTAACATTACTTATATCATTGTTAATAATTAGATTAACATTACTTATATCATTGTTAATAATTAGATTAACATTACTTATATCATTGTTAATAATTAGATTAACATTACTTATATCATTGTTAATAATTACATTAACATTACTTATATCATTGTTAATAATTACATTAACATTACTTATATCATTGTTAATAATTACATTAACATTACTTATATCATTGTTAATAATTAGATTAACATTACTTATATCATTGTTAATAATTAGATTAACATTACTTATATCATTGTTAATAATTAGATTAACATTACTTATATCATTGTTAATAATTAGATTAACATTACTTATATCATTGTTAATAATTAGATTAACATTACTTATATCATTGTTAATAATTAGATTACCATTACTTATATCGTTGTTAATAATTAGATTAACATTACTTATATCATTGTTAATAATTAGATTAACATTACTTATATCATTGTTAATAATTAGATTAACATTACTTATATCATTGTTAATAATTAGATTAACATTACTTATATCATTGTTAATAATTACATTAACATTACTTATATCATTGTTAATAATTAGATTAACATTACTTATATCATTGTTAATAATTAGATTAACATTACTTATATCATTGTTAATAATTAGATTAACATTACTTATATCATTGCTAATTTAATTTGGGTAATGTACCTATCCGTTTGATGAAATTGTTTGATAATTTAGAAAATTATGGGTAATATACCCAAAAGTCTGACGAAGTTTTTTTTTATAATCCTAACCATAATGGGCAATACACAGATCAAATCTTTGATATTAACTATTAATCTGGAATAATATTAATAACGGTAATATCACTCTAAAATCAGAAATGTACAATCGTTAATGACTTTTTCTAATAATCTTATTTAATTTAGGTAATATACCCTGCACATTGACGAAATGTTTAATAATCTGAAAAAGTATTGGCAATATACCCATCAATCTGACGAAATAATATGTATTCAGAGTATGTTCATTTTATCAATATTTAAAGCTGATCAAATTGAATACAAGAATGTACCTAATTAAGAAGTTAATCTCTGTCGCAAAGAAGCTTAATGTATTCACGCTACAGATCATTTAACTGTTTCTGGGTTAACAAAAATATTTCATCGCTTATTCCACGATAATTATAGTAGCACTATTTTGTACTGCATTGACCTTGTCAGAGAGGGATAGTGTTATTATTGTTCTGACGTCCCTTTCCATTATCTTTCTTATATAAAAAAGCTCTCACATTTTGATACGTATATATACCCAATGATTCAATCTATCAGTATTTAAATATTTAACAGAATCATTTAGTTTTCCGAACTACTGATCTTAATGTTTTTGACGCTTTACGAACTCACATACAAATTTATATTTGAAACTGATGTTCTTAAACCATGAAAGTATCCAATCGATCAGTACATTTAAAATGTATCACTGATGATAGCGGTTTACGACATCGCAGATAATTTGAAATAACAGGTTCTAAAATACCCAAACACCCAGGGTATGCTTTAAGTATAAATGTATAAGAAATATATACCTACTGGGTCTGTCTGAATATTTCTAGATCTATTTGATACCTGACATCAATTTTATCACTTGTGCTGAAGTCACAAATCACTGTTTCAACTATACATTTGTTGACAAATTCGAGATCTGAAACAACCTGGTTTAGACGTTTTCTTGTTTAATGTTATACTGTTTCATATCATCGTTGTAATCTTGTGAGAAGAAAGCATATTGCTTAGATCAATCGGTACCTGAAAATGTTCAGAGTTAACTAGGTCTGAATATGATTTAATGTTTACGTCATTAACCTTTATTTATCATATATTTGTTTCTGCAATATTGTACGTTTTGGACTATCACACGCAGTAATACAATTTTCCTTACCACGAGATATCCATAAAAAATCTCTTCAATATACTGGAATATTTGAAAATATGTTCTTGTCCCTGGAAAAATCGACACGTTGTGGTTGTCGAATAGCGTCAGGTGTTGGTGTTTATTCTCCTATTCATCCTAACACAGTTTTGATCGATGATTGATATTTATCAACGGCATAATTTAGTTTATTTATATGGCTGCTGATAATATTGGGTCGTGCACAGTGATATCTATTTTGGATTATTGTACTGTGTTCGATTTAATTTTGCTCTGGAATGTAGAATTTCTCTGATTTGATTTGATAAATGATGTTTAGTTCCGTTCACAACTTTCCAGTCTGGGATTTCAGCAAAAATCTGTTGTTTCCGTTCTTGCGATGACGTTGTTCACGATATAATATTTTGATGAATCGGAGCTTTATTATCTTTTAATGTTAGTTATCCATCTTTAACGTCGGTGATTTCATTATTTCTGCATCTAAGTATTGATTAGGCTTTTCTGTATTTTCATCTAAAGCTCGTTGCCAATCTTAAATATTTATGTTGACTTTATATCTGATATTATTCCATCACTGTAATTTGATAAAATCAACAATGGTAATTCGGAGTTTGCCAACGTTTCGACGTGATATTTTATTTTAAACTATTTAATTGGTGTATTTGCGCAAGAATATATTTTCCTGCTATGATATTACGATAAAAAGTATTTGTTGCTGCAACTGAAACACAGATTGGTACAACTGTTGGTGATGATATTGTTGTTGATATTATTAAGCTGGTTCCTCCGATAATAGCAGTCAAATACACAGTTACGTCAACGAAATATACACGTCTGCGATATACTTTTAGTTTGCCGGTATACTCGTCAAGGACGTTTTTTCGGTTTGCTTTGCCACTCACATACTTGATTGTATCTTTAATATTGAATGTTGATTGGAGAGTGTTAAAGATGTGATAGTAAAGCGACTAATTCAAAACACCGAAAGTAAATTAGGCCCAGGATGTTTCATTCTGGCTCTACCACTAATATGCCCTCGCCGTTTTGATCCGGCAACACTAGCACACATCAAAAATGCTATTAATAAAGCCGTGGATGGATATTGTAAATAGTTTACCTCCGAGTACTGAGACACCTTATATACTATTAACCTCAGCTGTATTTCATGGAGTTGTTGAGTAGTGTCCATAAAACTGATCCAGACGCTACTGTGTTTACTACGCTGTCGGTGATCTTCGAAATGTCAGAGGGTTTAATATCGATTACTGTTTGCTTTCCAAATAAATAAGAAAACTAATCCATTCATTGTTTGGCGAAAATCTGTATACACATTTATTTCACTATAATATTCATATACAATGTAGTCATTCAATAAGTGATTGCCAATAACGATGTCCACCATCGGTATGTAACTAACAAACTAATATCAAGGAACTAATCTACATCACTTTCAACTACTTTCTCTCCAGTAGACCTTCCGAACCTATTTGCAAATGTCTTCCGTGACAAAGGACAGACCATTAGAGATACGTTTGACAACACACTTTTAATCGACTCGTCACCATACAGTTATAGTAAAGAATTTCAGCGATAACCGTGAGGATAATTTAAACTTGTTTCTCGTAAGTTGGAACGGACAATAGTGATCAGGAGTGCACCAAAGTCACATGACCCTGATCCAATTCCAACATCATTGCTCCTTGAGTGCTTAGATGCAATTTTGCCATTACTAACTGAATTAATATCTCTCTCATTCGAGGAATTCCCATTATATTTCAAAATTGCCATCGTAAAGCCTCTACTGAAGATATCAACACTTGACCATAACGATTTAAAGAACTACCGACCAGTTTCGGATCTCCTGTTCATATAAAAGTCTTAGAAAAGATTGTTCTGATGCAATTTGTATTTTATTTGAATTCAAACAATCTTTTTTAGCAATGTACAGTCTGTATATTGCCCTTGCCACAATACAATGAAAATACTTGTATTGCGGTAAGATTACAGTCCTCGCCCTCCTTCATTTGTCTGCAGCATTTTATACTAAAGACCATGATATATAACTTCACCGTCTCCAGCATATTTTTTTGTTTAGCATTCAGAATACAGCTTTACAGTGGTTCAAGTCCTGCTTAGTCAACATGACACAAATTGTATCTGCAAATGGAATAAACTCTAGCCCAGTTAATCTATGTTGTGGTGTTCCACAGGGGTATGTTATTGGACCTGTTTCCTTCATTATATACACTCAGCCGCTCTCCAGTGTCACATATCATCACCCGTGTCTCACCAATTGTACGCTGATCACACCCAGATGTACAAGTCTAGACACCCAACTGAAGTTGATGCTACCATCCAAGTAGAGGTGCATTTCTGATGTGAAATCATGGATGATATGTAACTCGCTACAGACGAATGATGATAAAACTGAAACCATTCTGATCACAACACAAATACATTCTCATTTACATACTTTACCTCAAACAATTAATATCAGCAAAAACAACATCAAATTCACACAGTCATTACGAAACCTAGGTGTTATTCTAGACATTACTCTCATAATTCACTAACATGTCATGAACATAGGCAAGGCTGCAAATCTTGAGCTGGGACGCATTAGCTTCGTTCGCAAATATCTTTTAGTTGATGCCACTAAAATCCTTGTGTGTCCATTAGTCCTTTCAAGACTGGACTATTGTAATTAAATTGTGTCTTGTTAGTCACAATATCTACACCAGAAACTTCAAAAAGTTCAAACCACAGCTGCCTAGATCATTTTAGAGTACCTTGATCAGAGCACGCCTCACCACTACACTGGCTATCCATTCGATACAGAATCTAACACAGAATGTTTGTTTTCATCATTCATCTACAGCTTGATACATGTCATTCATAATGTCACATCATAGTGCTAGATCCCTCGCCAAGATCATCCACGAACGGTGCTTTATTAAGATCAGCTATAAACATCATTATCCAACAATTAAAATACCTTAGTACATCATAGCATCGTTGATAATCCACAGACGGAACAACTAATACAACTTGTTCCATGTCATCGACCTCATTATTAAATTATGTAATAATTGTGTCTTTCCACTTCACGTTGTACCTATTGTTAACATGTAATAATTATCATATAATTTTGTAGCGCTGGATGATGCCTGATCGGTTCTCGAACTCTTTTTTTGCCAAAAAATAAATTATATCCATGACATATAATTAAAAATATTGATTTATATTGTGTTAAATGCAGTGCGTGTTTACGATTTGGTAGTCGATTTAGATGAAACACACAATAGTGTGTACAATGTGGCATTAAAATATATATATATATATATACATATAGCGCAGATATGATAAAAAATAATGAAAGTGAAAATGTTTTAAGTACCTATGAAGATTACTATCTAGAATATGATGCAATAATTTAGACAAATAATATTATTATAAATAAGCCAAGAATTTGAGCGACATCCTGTCATGATGAATCATGAAGGTGTAACACGGCACCGTATGTTGAATGGGCTAGTCGGTGCTATCGATAATACAGGTTATCTCAGATTTACTGCTGGGGAAAAAGACATCTTTGTCACAAATTTAATTTGGAGACTTATTTTATGATTGATCATGTTAACGCTCAGAAACTTAATATTTCTCTGGAAAATGTATAAGCTCTTACACAGAACGAAAACTGCAGATATAAGGAAGTTGAAAAATACGTTAGAATATTTACGTAGAGGTCGGTTCGATCTATAATTACATATAACGGCGAAAAATTAATATCTCAACCAATGGCCGCATTCAGAAACTATTAGGTACCACGTGTAGCAGAAAATATTTCTCTAAATGATATAAACATAAAAACGTTTCAATATTGTCGAAGGAAGATATATACCAATATTCTAAATCGACCAGCATTGTTGAAGGGAGCTAACTTTGTTCGGAATGCGCATCATTTTGCAAGGGGAATAATTGCGTAATGCTTTACAGTTATCTAGCATGGAAAATAAATCTGTTCCATAAGGTTAAATCTAAAATCTTATTAAAATAATTTTTTGTATTAGTGAAAAATCATTCTGTTTTTTTGCCGTCTGTGCACTTATATATATATATATATATATATATATATATATATATATATATATATATATATATATATATTGACTAGACATTTTACTGGATTGTTTATCCTTATTTAAATCTGTAAATATATGTGTATCTTATGGCCATCCTAAGATATCAAAAAGGCAACTTAGGGGGACTGAAGATTGAGTCATCTTATATTTTTGTTTCACAGGATTTAGGCTCAGATCGTGGGTTGTTCGTCGTGTTCCCTGAATTTTCCAAAATGTCAAAAGTTATGGGGTTCACATGGGAATCACGTATATACATTATATTTTTATTTAAAGGTATAATGAATTATGAAAACATTAATCAAATTGGATATACCATTGAACATTAAATAATAAAGGATTATGATCATGTGTTAAAATAAATCCTGATAAAAATCATATCATATCATATCATATCATATCTTATCTTATCTTATCTTATCTTATCTTATCTTCTATTATATTATATTATATTATATTATATTATATTATATTATATTCTATTATATTATATTATATTATATTATATTATATTATATTATATTATATTATATTATATTATATTATATTATATTATATTATATTATATTTTGTTATATTATTATTATTAATGTATTTGGATCATTTTTATTATTAGTATTATTTTCATAGTATATTATTGTTCTAATTATTATTATTTATAAAATTATTATTTTATACCAAATTTCACAATTTGTTTTCATCTTGTTTTAGTAAGTATTTTGTAAAGTTCCATGTCCTTTTTTATAGTTTTTCAAATACTGTACTATTTTAAGGCTTCATATTTTTATTTGTTAAATGTATTGTATCATTTGAAGTTAGTTTGCAATGTTTAGTTCAAATCACTAACTATATTTCGATTTCTTAGCTTGATAGAGTTCGTTTGGTAATTTTTTTCCAATGTTACGATCACGGGCCTAATTCATGAAAGAGAATATGATTACTTCTTAAAGAGTATCGTGTTCTATAATCTTACACACACACACTTTATTTATATATATATATATATATATATATATATATATATATATATATATATATATATATATATATATATATATTTATATAATTTTGTGTTTTGTTGATTTTCAAGAATATTACAATAATTACAAATTACCTAATCTGGTTATCAGTTTAAAACATACCCCCCCCCCTCCAAATGTGCTCTTTCAACCAGACTGAGACGACCATCGTCCAATCTATGCGCAAAATCAACGGCCGTATTTGATTAATGTCATAGTTCCTCTTAAGACTCAATGTCAGAGAATCGAAACGACGCTTAATATGAAAGGTCAACTCATTCGGAAGGTCAAAGTCACCGAATGTACGTTTATCGGTCGCAAATCCGGTGGTCACCTCTTTCAGCCTGATCATTTCCGAACCCGCAGCTGCTAGTAAAGCAGGAAGAAATATGTATTGTGAAAACAAACGAATCAGAAAATGGGATGAGGGATCTTGAACATGTCTACCTCATATAAGTCCATGTTTTAATACATCATTAATTAGATACATTTAAACATATGCAATTCATCTGTATTATAGTATAATCAAAATTGGCTCATTAGTTAAGCAATGACAATATAATCAATTAATAGTACAAAGCTATGAACCTACTGTTAACTGTTATAATTTCGATAATACCGTGGTTAAAAATATATAAAAAGTATACTTTTCAAGTCAATGATGCAGGTAAATATATAAGTAATTTAAGTAGTGATACATTGGTGTTGCTTCTTTCGCTATGTGTATTGTCTTCCACTGAATCATTTGAGTATTTGTTAGTGAAATATACCAATAAAAAGTATATTTAAGGATGTTTATTTGGTAACCATGACGTTTGTTCTTTTGACTTGAAACATATACCTTTTCCGTTAATTGGATCAAAGCCTACAGTAAACTGTGAAATATGGTGTATGAGTAGATTTAATTCTATTCTGCGTCTTGTTCTTTCTTCAGTCAGAGATTTTAACCTTTGACCTTGTACGCCCATACATATATGTTCCAAACCAGATGAAAACCTCTGACAATGAATGTTAGTAACATATCTCTTAGAACTAATGCGGTATCAATATTTCGTGACCTTAGACATTCTGTCTACGAAAGTATGTGGTTCTTAGCTGCAAGATTTGCAAGAAACATGTCTTGCAAAGCAAATAATAATAAATATCAATTATTTTACTGAAACACGTTTCCTTATTCACCCTTAGAGAACATACAATTTGACCTTTACAACTCAAAATCGGCATGATTCCTTAGTATTTCAATGGCAAGGCATACGTAAGGTCAACCAACTGCGTTGTGGTGAACTAGAGCTTTTATGCGAAAATATTTCTGCAATCATAGGGTCAGCCAAGAGCATACAGTAGTTAAAATGAAATTGTTTAATATGCAAAATAAATCCCCTGTATCATTTGACAAAATATAAATCAAAGAGTCAAACGAATCGAGCCAAAGAACGAAACATAACTTCCGCGGTATGTTTGAATGTCGAGCTAATTGATTATTGACGCTGCTCGTTAATCATTCATCGTAAATGGGATAAAATATTATGTGTCATACATGCCTATGAAAGTTTACAACACATGAGCTGTACCATCTCCGCGTAATTCGTTCATAGAGCCACAAATACTTTTATATACATCATTGGATAAACCAGAGCTACCCTCTGCAAGTTGGGGGTTCCTCCGTCAACGTCTAATCTATTTTAGAGGACATAAATGCAAATAATCTCGCAAGCTCGTTCCATATTATTCAAATTATGCCAAATATAAGTTGAAATATAATTATATATAATGATTTAAGAACAGAGTAAACGCAAATTGTATTTCATCGGATCTTCATTTTCTTGTAACAAGGCCTACGTAAATGAAATATGTGGACTGCAAATGCAAAGCGTACGGAGAGAGAGAGAGAGAGAGAGAGAGAGAGAGAGAGAGAGAGAGAGAGAGAGAGTCTAGGAACAAAACCGTGTTTCAAACGTGGAGTTGGGGTAGAAGCGAAACGCAATAGAATGTGCAATATGGTTGTGTAAAACAGAAAGTTGAAACGATAGTATGAAAAAACGCAGATACTGACTAAATCAGGACAAAAACCAAAGACATATTACACCAACAATAATATTAGTATTATAGAAATTGTATTACTATTATTATATAAATGGAACAAAATTAATCTGTAAAACATCCCATCAACATGAATTATGAAGTATCTTTATCTGGTGTAATCAGGACTGTGGGCTAAAAAACTGTTTTTGATAGCACTTGTTATCTCATATTGCCTGCTGGCAAAATATATATCTTTTGGCATCAATTTAAGCTGATTCCGGATTGTATGTTAGCGGCAGTCAAAGATTCGCAAGTGAACAAATGTAATTTTTCGTTTCACTCGAACGCGCGATTGCCAAAGTTAGATAATAATTCTATCACAAATATGAAATAATATGAGTTGAATACGCGCGTAAGACAGCTGAGCAGGAGTCTATACAATTGTGAAACGATCCATTGTAGAAACAGGGGCAACGTCCTTAACGAAGGCAAGGGTGAAAGCGGTGACAAATGAATAAATAATAATAATAATAATAATAATAATAATAATAATAATAATATTGATTATGCGTTTAGTTTGTGTTCTGATTCAGACTATAATAGTTAGTTATTATTTGTGAAATTATTACAATTGTGTATTTATTATCTTTCTGCCTTGAATTGTCAGGGATGAGATTTTATTATTTTCAGTACCATTTCCCCCCCAGCAAATATTGCAATCTAAATTTAACAATAATGACGACTTCTTTATCTTTTCATCTTTAGAAGTTCGACACGCTTTTCAACATACATACATAAGACACAAAATATCCAAAACAATCACCATGCATTTAGAAAGCATAACAAATGTTTTAATACTATTTAAGAAACAAATCTAACTGATAATTTCTCTTTTGAGTACCATTTACTCCGCAAATTATGAAATCTTGCTGATAATTAAAAATTTTAAGTAAAATATACCACAGCAAATATTATTCTATGTTTTTTTTTAAATATCTGTAAAATTATTATTACATGTAATTTGTCATTTTTGTATGCCTTTTCTTTGTCAGTAATAAGACTTTTTTATTTTGTATACCATTTACTTGAATAATTAGATTAACATTACTTATATCATTGTTAATAATTAGATTAACATTACTTATATCATTGTTAATAATTAGATTAACATTACTTATATCATTGTTAATAATTAGATTAACATTACTTATATCATTGTTAATAATTAGATTAACATTACTTATATCATTGTTAATAATTAGATTAACATTACTTATATCATTGTTAATAATTACATTAACATTACTTATATCATTGTTAATAATTAGATTAACATTACTTATATCATTGTTAATAATTACATTAACATTACTTATATCATTGTTAATAATTAGATTAACATTACTTATATCATTGTTAATAATTAGATTAACATTACTTATATCATTGTTAATAATTAGATTAACATTACTTATATCATTGTTAATAATTAGATTAACATTACTTATATCATTGTTAATAATTACATTAACATTACTTATATCATTGTTAATAATTTGATTACCATTACTTATATCATTGTTAATAATTAGATTAACATTACTTATATCATTGTTAATAATTAGATTAACATTACTTATATCATTGTTAATAATTAGATTAACATTACTTATATCATTGTTAATAATTAGATTAACATTACTTATATCATTGTTAATAATTAGATTAACATTACTTATATCATTGTTAATAATTAGATTAACATTACTTATATCATTGTTAATAATTAGATTAACATTACTTATATCATTGCTAATTTAATTTGGGTAATGTACCTATCCGTTTGATGAAATTGTTTGATAATTTAGAAAATTATGGGTAATATACCCAAAAGTCTGACGAAGTTTTTTTTATAATCCTAACCATAATGGGCAATACACAGATCAAATCTTTGATATTAACTATTAATCTGGAATAATATTAATAACGGTAATATCACTCTAAAATCAGAAATGTACAATCGTTAATGACTTTTTCTAATAATCTTATTTAATTTAGGTAATATACCCTGCACATTGACGAAATGTTTAATAATCTGAAAAAGTATTGGCAATATACCCATCAATCTGACGAAATAATATGTATTCAGAGTATGTTCATTTTATCAATATTTAAAGCTGATCAAATTGAATACAAGAATGTACCTAATTAAGAAGTTAATCTCTGTCGCAAAGAAGCTTAATGTATTCACGCTACAGATCATTTAACTGTTTCTGGGTTAACAAAAATATTTCATCGCTTATTCCACGATAATTATAGTAGCACTATTTTGTACTGCATTGACCTTGTCAGAGAGGGATAGTGTTATTATTGTTCTGACGTCCCTTTCCATTATCTTTCTTATATAAAAAAGCTCTCACATTTTGATACGTATATATACCCAATGATTCAATCTATCAGTATTTAAATATTTAACAGAATCATTTAGTTTTCCGAACTACTGATCTTAATGTTTTTGACGCTTTACGAACTCACATACAAATTTATATTTGAAACTGATGTTCTTAAACCATGAAAGTATCCAATCGATCAGTACATTTAAAATGTATCACTGATGATAGCGGTTTACGACATCGCAGATAATTTGAAATAAAAGGTTCTAAAATACCCAAACACCCAGGGTATGCTTTAAGTATAAATGTATAAGAAATATATCCCTACTGGGTCTGTCTGAATATTTCTAGATCTATTTGATACCTGACATCAATTTTATCACTTGTGCTGAAGTCACAAATCACTGTTTCAACTATACATTTGTTGACAAATTCGAGATCTGAAACAACCTGGTTTAGACGTTTTCTTGTTTAATGTTATACTGTTTCATATCATCGTTGTAATCTTGTGAGAAGAAAGCATATTGCTTAGATCAATCGGTACCTGAAAATGTTCAGAGTTAACTAGGTCTGAATATGATTTAATGTTTACGTCATTAACCTTTATTTATCATATATTTGTTTCTGCAATATTGTACGTTTTGGACTATCACACGCAGTAATACAATTTTCCTTACCACGAGATATCCATAAAAAATCTCTTCAATATACTGGAATATTTGAAAATATGTTCTTGTCCCTGGAAAAATCGACACGTTGTGGTTGTCGAATAGCGTCAGGTGTTGGTGTTTATTCTCCTATTCATCCTAACACAGTTTTGATCGATGATTGATATTTATCAACGGCATAATTTAGTTTATTTATATCGCTGCTGATAATATTGGGTCGTGCACAGTGATATCTATTTTGGATTATTGTACTGTGTTCGATTTAATTTTGCTCTGGAATGTAGAATTTCTCTGATTTGATTTGATAAATGATGTTTAGTTCCGTTCACAACTTTCCAGTCTGGGATTTCAGCAAAAATCTGTTGTTTCCGTTCTTGCGATGACGTTGTTCACGATATAATATTTTGATGAATCGGAGCTTTATTATCTTTTAATATTAGTTATCCATCTTTAACGTCGGTGATATCATTATTTCTGCATCTAAGTATTGATTAGGCTTTTCTGTATTTTCATCTAAAGCTCGTTGCCAATCTTAAATATTTATGTTGACTTTATATCTGATATTATTCCATCACTGTAATTTGATAAAATCAACAATGGTAATTCGGAGTTTGCCAACGTTTCGACGTGATATTTTATTTTAAACTATTTAATTGGTGTATTTGCGCAAGAATATATTTTCCTGCTATGATATTACGATAAAAAGTATTTGTTGCTGCAACTGAAACACAGATTGGTACAACTGTTGGTGATGATATTGTTGTTGATATTATTAAGCTGGTTCCTCCGATAATAGCAGTCAAATACACAGTTACGTCAACGAAATATACACGTCTGCGATATACTTTTAGTTTGCCGGTATACTCGTCAAGGACGTTTTTTCGGTTTGCTTTGCCACTCACATACTTGATTGTATCTTTAATATTGAATGTTGATTGGAGAGTGTTAAAGATGTGATAGTAAAGCGACTAATTCAAAACACCGAAAGTAAATTAGGCCCAGGATGTTTCATTCTGGCTCTACCACTAATATGCCCTCGCCGTTTTGATCCGGCAACACTAGCACACATCAAAAATGCTATTAATAAAGCCGTGGATGGATATTGTAAATAGTTTACCTCCGAGTACTGAGACACCTTATATACTATTAACCTCAGCTGTATTTCATGGAGTTGTTGAGTAGTGTCCATAAAACTGATCCAGACGCTACTGTGTTTACTACGCTGTCGGTGATCTTCGAAATGTCAGAGGGTTTAATATCGATTACTGTTTGCTTTCCAAATAAATAAGAAAACTAATCCATTCATTGTTTGGCGAAAATCTGTATACACATTTATTTCACTATAATATTCATATACAATGTAGTCATTCAATAATTGATTGCCAATAACGATGTCCACCATCGGTATGTAACTAACAAACTAATATCAAGGAACTAATCTACATCACTTTCAACTACTTTCTCTCCAGTAGACCTTCCGAACCTATTTGCAAATGTCTTCCGTGACAAAGGACAGACCATTAGAGATACGTTTGACAACACACTTTTAATCGACTCGTCACCATACAGTTATAGTAAAGAATTTCAGCGATAACCGTGAGGATAATTTAAACTTGTTTCTCGTAAGTTGGAACGGACAATAGTGATCAGGAGTGCACCAAAGTCACATGACCCTGATCCAATTCCAACATCATTGCTCCTTGAGTGCTTAGATGCAATTTTGCCATTACTAACTGAATTAATATCTCTCTCATTCGAGGAATTCCCATTATATTTCAAAATTGCCATCGTAAAGCCTCTACTGAAGATATCAACACTTGACCATAACGATTTAAAGAACTACCGACCAGTTTCGGATCTCCTGTTCATATAAAAGTCTTAGAAAAGATTGTTCTGATGCAATTTGTATTTTATTTGAATTCAAACAATCTTTTTTAGCAATGTACAGTCTGTATATTGCCCTTGCCACAATACAATGAAAATACTTGTATTGCGGTAAGATTACAGTCCTCGCCCTCCTTCATTTGTCTGCAGCATTTTATACTAAAGACCATGATATATAACTTCACCGTCTCCAGCATATTTTTTTGTTTAGCATTCAGAATACAGCTTTACAGTGGTTCAAGTCCTGCTTAGTCAACATGACACAAATTGTATCTGCAAATGGAATAAACTCTAGCCCAGTTAATCTATGTTGTGGTGTTCCACAGGGGTATGTTATTGGACCTGTTTCCTTCATTATATACACTCAGCCGCTCTCCAGTGTCACATATCATCACCCGTGTCTCACCAATTGTACGCTGATCACACCCAGATGTACAAGTCTAGACACCCAACTGAAGTTGATGCTACCATCCAAGTAGAGGTGCATTTCTGATGTGAAATCATGGATGATATGTAACTCGCTACAGACGAATGATGATAAAACTGAAACCATTCTGATCACAACACAAATACATTCTCATTTACATACTTTACCTCAAACAATTAATATCAGCAAAAACAACATCAAATTCACACAGTCATTACGAAACCTAGGTGTTATTCTAGACATTACTCTCATAATTCACTAACATGTCATGAACATAGGCAAGGCTGCAAATCTTGAGCTGGGACGCATTAGCTTCGTTCGCAAATATCTTTTAGTTGATGCCACTAAAATCCTTGTGTGTCCATTAGTCCTTTCAAGACTGGACTATTGTAATTAAATTGTGTCTTGTTAGTCACAATATCTACACCAGAAACTTCAAAAAGTTCAAACCACAGCTGCCTAGATCATTTTAGAGTACCTTGATCAGAGCACGCCTCACCACTACACTGGCTATCCATTCGATACAGAATCTAACACAGAATGTTTGTTTTCATCATTCATCTACAGCTTGATACATGTCATTCATAATGTCACATCATAGTGCTAGATCCCTCGCCAAGATCATCCACGAACGGTGCTTTATTAAGATCAGCTATAAACATCATTATCCAACAATTAAAATACCTTAGTACATCATAGCATCGTTGATAATCCACAGACGGAACAACTAATACAACTTGTTCCATGTCATCGACCTCATTATTAAATTATGTAATAATTGTGTCTTTCCACTTCACGTTGTACCTATTGTTAACATGTAATAATTATCATATAATTTTGTAGCGCTGGATGATGCCTGATCGGTTCTCGAACTCTTTTTTTGCCAAAAAATAAATTATATCCATGACATATAATTAAAAATATTGATTTATATTGTGTTAAATGCAGTGCGTGTTTACGATTTGGTAGTCGATTTAGATGAAACACACAATAGTGTGTACAATGTGGCATTAAAATATATATATATATATATATATAGCGCAGATATGATAAAAAATAATGAAAGTGAAAATGTTTTAAGTACCTATGAAGATTACTATCTAGATTATGATGCAATAATTTAGACAAATAATATTATTATAAATAAGCCAAGAATTTGAGCGACATCCTGTCATGATGAATCATGAAGGTGTAACACGGCACCGTATGTTGAATGGGCTAGTCGGTGCTATCGATAATACAGGTTATCTCAGATTTACTGCTGGGGAAAAAGACATCTTTGTCACAAATTTAATTTGGAGACTTATTTTATGATTGATCATGTTAACGCTCAGAAACTTAATATTTCTCTGGAAAATGTATAAGCTCTTACACAGAACGAAAACTGCAGATAAAAGGAAGTTGAAAAATACGTTAGAATATTTACGTAGAGGTCGGTTCGATCTATAATTACATATAACGGCGAAAAATTAATATCTCAACCAATGGCCGCATTCAGAAACTATTAGGTACCACGTGTAGCAGAAAATATTTCTCTAAATGATATAAACATAAAAACGTTTCAATATTGTCGAAGGAAGATATATACCAATATTCTAAATCGACCAGCATTGTTGAAGGGAGCTAACTTTGTTCGGAATGCGCATCATTTTGCAAGGGGAATAATTGCGTAATGCTTTACAGTTATCTAGCATGGAAAATAAATCTGTTCCATAAGGTTAAATCTAAAATCCTATTAAAATAATTTTTTGTATTAGTGAAAAATCATTCTGTTTTTTTGCCGTCTGTGCACTTATATATATATATATATATATATATATATATATATATATATATATATATATATATATATATTGACTAGACATTTTACTGGATTGTTTATCCTTATTTAAATCTGTAAATATATGTGTATCTTATGGCCATCCTAAGATATCAAAAAGGCAACTTAGGGGGACTGAAGATTGAGTCATCTTATATTTTTGTTTCACAGGATTTAGGCTCAGATCGTGGGTTGTTCGTCGTGTTCCCTGAATTTTCCAAAATGTCAAAAGTTATGGGGTTCACATGGGAATCACGTATATACATTATATTTTAATTTAAAGGTATAATGAATTATGAAAACATTAATCAAATTGGATATACCATTGAACATTAAATAATAAAGGATTATGATCATGTGTTAAAATAAATCCTGATAAAAATCATATCATATCATATCATATCATATCTTATCTTATCTTATCTTATCTTATCTTATCTTATATTATATTATATTATATTATATTATATTATATTATATTATATTATATTATATTATATTATATTATATTATATTATATTATATTATATTATATTATATTATATTATATTATATTATATTATATTTTGTTATATTATTATTATTAATGTATTTGCATCATTATTATTATTAGTATTATTTTCATAGTATATTATTGTTCTAATTATTATTATTTATAAAATTATTATTTTATACCAAATTTCACAATTTGTTTTCATCTTGTTTTAGTAAGTATTTTGTAAAGTTCCATGTCCTTTTTTATAGTTTTTCAAATACTGTACTATTTTAAGGCTTCATATTTTTATTTGTTAAATGTATTGTATCATTTGAAGTTAGTTTGCAATGTTTAGTTCAAATCACTAACTATATTTCGATTTCTTAGCTTGATAGAGTTCGTTTGGTAATTTTTTTCCAATGTTACGATCACGGGCCTAATTCATAAAAGAGAATATGATTACTTCTTAAAGAGAATCGTGTTCTATAATCTTACACACACACACTTTATTATATATATATATATATATATATATATATATATATATATATATATATATATATATATATATATATATATATATATATTTATATAATTTTGTGTTTTGTTGATTTTCAAGAATATTACAATAATTACAAATTACCTAATCTGGTTATCAGTTTAAAACATACCCCCCCGCTCCAAATGTGCTCTTTCAACCAGACTGAGACGACCATCGTCCAATCTATGCGCAAAATCAACGGCCGTATTTGATTAATGTCATAGTTCCTCTTAAGACTCAATGTCAGAGAATCGAAACGACGCTTAATATGAAAGGTCAACTCATTCGGAAGGTCAAAGTCACCGAATGTACGTTTATCGGTCGCAAATCCGGTGGTCACCTCTTTCAGCCTGATCATTTCCGAACCCGCAGCTGCTAGTAAAGCAGGAAGAAATATGTATTGTGAAAATAAACGAATCAGAAAATGGGATGAGGGATCTTGAACATGTCTACCTCATATAAGTCCATGTTTTAATACATCATTAATTAGATACATTTAAACATATGCAATTCATCTGTATTATAGTATAATCAAAATTGGCTCATTAGTTAAGCAATGACAATATAATCAATTAATAGTACAAAGCTATGAACCTACTGTTAACTGTTATAATTTCGATAATACCGTGGTTAAAAATATATAAAAAGTATACTTTTCAAGTCAATGATGCAGGTAAATATATAAGTAATTTAAGTAGTGATACATTGGTGTTGCTTCTTTCGCTATGTGTATTGTCTTCCACTGAATCATTTGAGTATTTGTTAGTGAAATATACCAATAAAAAGTATATTTAAGGATGTTTATTTGGTAACCATGACGTTTGTTCTTTTGACTTGAAACATATACCTTTTCCGTTAATTGGATCAAAGCCTACAGTAAACTGTGAAATATGGTGTATGAGTAGATTTAATTCTATTCTGCGTCTTGTTCTTTCTTCAGTCAGAGATTTTAACCTTTGACCTTGTACGCCCATACATATATGTTCCAAACCAGATGAAAACCTCTGACAATGAATGTTAGTAACATATCTCTTAGAACTAATGCGGTATCAATATTTCGTGACCTTAGACATTCTGTCTACGAAAGTATGTGGTTCCTAGCTGCAAGATTTGCAAGAAACATGTCTTGCAAAGCAAATAATAATAAATATCAATTATTTTACTGAAACACGTTTCCTTATTCACCCTTAGAGAACATACAATTTGACCTTTACAACTCAAAATCGGCATGATTCCTTAGTATTTCAATGGCAAGGCATACGTAAGGTCAACCAACTGCGTTGTGGTGAACTAGAGCTTTTATGCGAAAATATTTCTGCAATCATAGGGTCAGCCAAGAGCATACAGTAATTAAAATGAAATTGTTTAATATGCAAAATAAATCCCCTGTATCATTTGACAAAATATAAATCAAAGAGTCAAACGAATCGAGCCAAAGAACGAAACATAACTTCCGCGGTATGTTTGAATGTCGAGCTAATTGATTATTGACGCTGCTCGTTAATCATTCATCGTAAATGGGATAAAATATTATGTGTCATACATGCCTATGAAAGTTTACAACACATGAGCTGTACCATCTCCGCGTAATTCGTTCATAGAGCCACAAATACTTTTATATACATCATTGGATAAACCAGAGCTACCCTCTGCAAGTTGGGGGTTCCTCCGTCAACGTCTAATCTATTTTAGAGGACATAAATGCAAATAATCTCGCAAGCTCGTTCCATATTATTCAAATTATGCCAAATATAAGTTGAAATATAATTATATATAATGATTTAAGAACAGAGTAAACGCAAAATGTATTTCATCGGATCTTCATTTTCTTGTAACAAGGCCTACGTAAATGAAATATGTGGACTGCAAATGCAAAGCGTACGGAGAGAGAGAGAGAGAGAGAGAGAGAGAGAGAGAGAGAGAGAGAGAGAGAGTCTAGGAACAAAACCGTGTTTCAAACGTGGAGTTGGGGTAGAAGCGAAACGCAATAGAATGTGCAATATGGTTGTGTAAAACAGAAAGTTGAAACGATAGTATGAAAAAACGCAGATACTGACTAAATCAGGACAAAAACCAGACATATTACACCAACAATAATATTAGTATTATAGAAATTGTATTACTATTATTATATAAATGGAACAAAATTAATCTGTAAAACATCCCATCAACATGAATTATGAAGTATCTTTATCTGGTGTAATCAGGACTGTGGGCTAAAAAACTGTTTTTGATAGCACTTGTTATCTCATATTGCCTGCTGGCAAAATATATATCTTTTGGCATCAATTTAAGCTGATTCCAGATTGTATGTTGGCGGCAGTCAAAGATTCGCAAGTGAACAAATGTAATTTTTCGTTTCACTCGAACGCGCGATTGCCAAAGTTAGATAATAATTCTATCACAAATATGAAATAATATGAGTTGAATACGCGCGTAAGACAGCTGAGCAGGAGTCTATACAACTGTGAAACGATCCATTGTAGAAACAGGGGCAACGTCCTTAACGAAGGCAAGGGTGAAAGCGGTGACAAATGAATAAATAAATAATAATAATAATAATAATAATAATAATAATAAGAATAATAATAATATTGATTATGCGTTTAGTTTGTGTTCTGATTCAGACTATAATAGTTAGTTATTATTTGTGAAATTATTACAATTGTGTATTTATTATCTTTCTGCCTTGAATTGTCAGGGATGAGATTTTATTATTTTCAGTACCATTTCCCCCCCAGCAAATATTGCAATCTAAATTTAACAATAATGACGACTTCTTTATCTTTTCATCTTTAGAAGTTCGACACGCTTTTCAACATACATACATAAGACACAAAATATCCAAAACAATCACCATGCATTTAGAAAGCATAACAAATGTTTTAATACTATTTAAGAAACAAATCTAACTGATAATTTCTCTTTTGAGTACCATTTACTCCGCAAATTATGAAATCTTGCTGATAATTAAAAATTTTAAGTAAAATATACCACAGCAAATATTATTCTATGTTTTTTTTTTAAATATCTGTAAAATTATTATTACATGTAATTTGTCATTTTTGTATGCCTTTTCTTTGTCAGTAATAAGACTTTTTTATTTTGTATACCATTTACTTGAATAATTAGATTAACATTACTTATATCATTGTTAATAATTAGATTAACATTACTTATATCATTGTTAATAATTAGATTAACATTACTTATATCATTGTTAATAATTAGATTAACATTACTTATATCATTGTTAATAATTAGATTAACATTACTTATATCATTGTTAATAATTAGATTAACATTACTTATATCATTGTTAATAATTAGATTAACATTACTTATATCATTGTTAATAATTACATTAACATTACTTATATCATTGTTAATAATTAGATTAACATTACTTATATCATTGTTAATAATTACATTAACATTACTTATATCATTGTTAATAATTAGATTAACATTACTTATATCATTGTTAATAATTAGATTAACATTACTTATATCATTGTTAATAATTAGATTAACATTACTTATATCATTGTTAATAATTAGATTAACATTACTTATATCATTGTTAATAATTAGATTAACATTACTTATATCATTGTTAATAATTAGATTACCATTACTTATATCGTTGTTAATAATTAGATTAACATTACTTATATCATTGTTAATAATTAGATTAACATTACTTATATCATTGTTAATAATTAGATTAACATTACTTATATCATTGTTAATAATTAGATTAACATTACTTATATCATTGTTAATAATTACATTAACATTACTTATATCATTGTTAATAATTAGATTAACATTACTTATATCATTGTTAATAATTAGATTAACATTACTTATATCATTGTTAATAATTAGATTAACATTACTTATATCATTGTTAATAATTAGATTAACATTACTTATATCATTGCTAATTTAATTTGGGTAATGTACCTATCCGTTTGATGAAATTGTTTGATAATTTAGAAAATTATGGGTAATATACCCAAAAGTCTGACGAAGTTTTTTTTTATAATCCTAACCATAATGGGCAATACACAGATCAAATCTTTGATATTAACTATTAATCTGGAATAATATTAATAACGGTAATATCACTCTAAAATCAGAAATGTACAATCGTTAATGACTTTTTCTAATAATCTTATTTAATTTAGGTAATATACCCTGCACATTGACGAAATGTTTAATAATCTGAAAAAGTATTGGCAATATACCCATCAATCTGACGAAATAATATGTATTCAGAGTATGTTCATTTTATCAATATTTAAAGCTGATCAAATTGAATACAAGAATGTACCTAATTAAGAAGTTAATCTCTGTCGCAAAGAAGCTTAATGTATTCACGCTACAGATCATTTAACTGTTTCTGGGTTAACAAAAATATTTCATCGCTTATTCCACGATAATTATAGTAGCACTATTTTGTACTGCATTGACCTTGTCAGAGAGGGATAGTGTTATTATTGTTCTGACGTCCCTTTCCATTATCTTTCTTATATAAAAAAGCTCTCACATTTTGATACGTATATATACCCAATGATTCAATCTATCAGTATTTAAATATTTAACAGAATCATTTAGTTTTCCGAACTACTGATCTTAATGTTTTTGACGCTTTACGAACTCACATACAAATTTATATTTGAAACTGATGTTCTTAAACCATGAAAGTATCCAATCGATCAGTACATTTAAAATGTATCACTGATGATAGCGGTTTACGACATCGCAGATAATTTGAAATAACAGGTTCTAAAATACCCAAACACCCAGGGTATGCTTTAAGTATAAATGTATAAGAAATATATCCCTACTGGGTCTGTCTGAATATTTCTAGATCTATTTGATACCTGACATCAATTTTATCACTTGTGCTGAAGTCACAAATCACTGTTTCAACTATACATTTGTTGACAAATTCGAGATCTGAAACAACCTGGTTTAGACGTTTTCTTGTTTAATGTTATACTGTTTCATATCATCGTTGTAATCTTGTGAGAAGAAAGCATATTGCTTAGATCAATCGGTACCTGAAAATGTTCAGAGTTAACTAGGTCTGAATATGATTTAATGTTTACGTCATTAACCTTTATTTATCATATATTTGTTTCTGCAATATTGTACGTTTTGGACTATCACACGCAGTAATACAATTTTCCTTACCACGAGATATCCATAAAAAATCTCTTCAATATACTGGAATATTTGAAAATATGTTCTTGTCCCTGGAAAAATCGACACGTTGTGGTTGTCGAATAGCGTCAGGTGTTGGTGTTTATTCTCCTATTCATCCTAACACAGTTTTGATCGATGATTGATATTTATCAACGGCATAATTTAGTTTATTTATATCGCTGCTGATAATATTGGGTCGTGCACAGTGATATCTATTTTGGATTATTGTACTGTGTTCGATTTAATTTTGCTCTGGAATGTAGAATTTCTCTGATTTGATTTGATAAATGATGTTTAGTTCCGTTCACAACTTTCCAGTCTGGGATTTCAGCAAAAATCTGTTGTTTCCGTTCTTGCGATGACGTTGTTCACGATATAATATTTTGATGAATCGGAGCTTTATTATCTTTTAATATTAGTTATCCATCTTTAACGTCGGTGATATCATTATTTCTGCATCTAAGTATTGATTAGGCTTTTCTGTATTTTCATCTAAAGCTCGTTGCCAATCTTAAATATTTATGTTGACTTTATATCTGATATTATTCCATCACTGTAATTTGATAAAATCAACAATGGTAATTCGGAGTTTGCCAACGTTTCGACGTGATATTTTATTTTAAACTATTTAATTGGTGTATTTGCGCAAGAATATATTTTCCTGCTATGATATTACGATAAAAAGTATTTGTTGCTGCAACTGAAACACAGATTGGTACAACTGTTGGTGATGATATTGTTGTTGATATTATTAAGCTGGTTCCTCCGATAATAGCAGTCAAATACACAGTTACGTCAACGAAATATACACGTCTGCGATATACTTTTAGTTTGCCGGTATACTCGTCAAGGACGTTTTTTCGGTTTGCTTTGCCACTCACATACTTGATTGTATCTTTAATATTGAATGTTGATTGGAGAGTGTTAAAGATGTGATAGTAAAGCGACTAATTCAAAACACCGAAAGTAAATTAGGCCCAGGATGTTTCATTCTGGCTCTACCACTAATATGCCCTCGCCGTTTTGATCCGGCAACACTAGCACACATCAAAAATGCTATTAATAAAGCCGTGGATGGATATTGTAAATAGTTTACCTCCGAGTACTGAGACACCTTATATACTATTAACCTCAGCTGTATTTCATGGAGTTGTTGAGTAGTGTCCATAAAACTGATCCAGACGCTACTGTGTTTACTACGCTGTCGGTGATCTTCGAAATGTCAGAGGGTTTAATATCGATTACTGTTTGCTTTCCAAATAAATAAGAAAACTAATCCATTCATTGTTTGGCGAAAATCTGTATACACATTTATTTCACTATAATATTCATATACAATGTAGTCATTCAATAATTGATTGCCAATAACGATGTCCACCATCGGTATGTAACTAACAAACTAATATCAAGGAACTAATCTACATCACTTTCAACTACTTTCTCTCCAGTAGACCTTCCGAACCTATTTGCAAATGTCTTCCGTGACAAAGGACAGACCATTAGAGATACGTTTGACAACACACTTTTAATCGACTCGTCACCATACAGTTATAGTAAAGAATTTCAGCGATAACCGTGAGGATAATTTAAACTTGTTTCTCGTAAGTTGGAACGGACAATAGTGATCAGGAGTGCACCAAAGTCACATGACCCTGATCCAATTCCAACATCATTGCTCCTTGAGTGCTTAGATGCAATTTTGCCATTACTAACTGAATTAATATCTCTCTCATTCGAGGAATTCCCATTATATTTCAAAATTGCCATCGTAAAGCCTCTACTGAAGATATCAACACTTGACCATAACGATTTAAAGAACTACCGACCAGTTTCGGATCTCCTGTTCATATAAAAGTCTTAGAAAAGATTGTTCTGATGCAATTTGTATTTTATTTGAATTCAAACAATCTTTTTTAGCAATGTACAGTCTGTATATTGCCCTTGCCACAATACAATGAAAATACTTGTATTGCGGTAAGATTACAGTCCTCGCCCTCCTTCATTTGTCTGCAGCATTTTATACTAAAGACCATGATATATAACTTCACCGTCTCCAGCATATTTTTTTGTTTAGCATTCAGAATACAGCTTTACAGTGGTTCAAGTCCTGCTTAGTCAACATGACACAAATTGTATCTGCAAATGGAATAAACTCTAGCCCAGTTAATCTATGTTGTGGTGTTCCACAGGGGTATGTTATTGGACCTGTTTCCTTCATTATATACACTCAGCCGCTCTCCAGTGTCACATATCATCACCCGTGTCTCACCAATTGTACGCTGATCACACCCAGATGTACAAGTCTAGACACCCAACTGAAGTTGATGCTACCATCCAAGTAGAGGTGCATTTCTGATGTGAAATCATGGATGATATGTAACTCGCTACAGACGAATGATGATAAAACTGAAACCATTCTGATCACAACACAAATACATTCTCATTTACATACTTTACCTCAAACAATTAATATCAGCAAAAACAACATCAAATTCACACAGTCATTACGAAACCTAGGTGTTATTCTAGACATTACTCTCATAATTCACTAACATGTCATGAACATAGGCAAGGCTGCAAATCTTGAGCTGGGACGCATTAGCTTCGTTCGCAAATATCTTTTAGTTGATGCCACTAAAATCCTTGTGTGTCCATTAGTCCTTTCAAGACTGGACTATTGTAATTAAATTGTGTCTTGTTAGTCACAATATCTACACCAGAAACTTCAAAAAGTTCAAACCACAGCTGCCTAGATCATTTTAGAGTACCTTGATCAGAGCACGCCTCACCACTACACTGGCTATCCATTCGATACAGAATCTAACACAGAATGTTTGTTTTCATCATTCATCTACAGCTTGATACATGTCATTCATAATGTCACATCATAGTGCTAGATCCCTCGCCAAGATCATCCACGAACGGTGCTTTATTAAGATCAGCTATAAACATCATTATCCAACAATTAAAATACCTTAGTACATCATAGCATCGTTGATAATCCACAGACGGAACAACTAATACAACTTGTTCCATGTCATCGACCTCATTATTCAATTATGTAATAATTGTGTCTTTCCACTTCACGTTGTACCTATTGTTAACATGTAATAATTATCATATAATTTTGTAGCGCTGGATGATGCCTGATCGGTTCTCGAACTCTTTTTTTGCCAAAAAATAAATTATATCCATGACATATAATTAAAAATATTGATTTATATTGTGTTAAATGCAGTGCGTGTTTACGATTTGGTAGTCGATTTAGATGAAACACACAATAGTGTGTACAATGTGGCATTAAAATAAATATATATATATATATATATATATATATAGCGCAGATATGATAAAAAATAATGAAAGTGAAAATGTTTTAAGTACCTATGAAGATTACTATCTAGATTATGATGCAATAATTTAGACAAATAATATTATTATAAATAAGCCAAGAATTTGAGCGACATCCTGTCATGATGAATCATGAAGGTGTAACACGGCACCGTATGTTGAATGGGCTAGTCGGTGCTATCGATAATACAGGTTATCTCAGATTTACTGCTGGGGAAAAAGACATCTTTGTCACAAATTTAATTTGGAGACTTATTTTATGATTGATCATGTTAACGCTCAGAAACTTAATATTTCTCTGGAAAATGTATAAGCTCTTACACAGAACGAAAACTGCAGATATAAGGAAGTTGAAAAATACGTTAGAATATTTACGTAGAGGTCGGTTCGATCTATAATTACATATAACGGCGAAAAATTAATATCTCAACCAATGGCCGCATTCAGAAACTATTAGGTACCACGTGTAGCAGAAAATATTTCTCTAAATGATATAAACATAAAAACGTTTCAATATTGTCGAAGGAAGATATATACCAATATTCTAAATCGACCAGCATTGTTGAAGGGAGCTAACTTTGTTCGGAATGCGCATCATTTTGCAAGGGGAATAATTGCGTAATGCTTTACAGTTATCTAGCATGGAAAATAAATCTGTTCCATAAGGTTAAATCTAAAATCTTATTAAAATAATTTTTTGTATTAGTGAAAACTCATTCTGTTTTTTTGCCGTCTGTGCACTTATATATATATATATATATATATATATATATATATATATATATATATATATATTGACTAGACATTTTACTGGATTGTTTATCCTTATTTAAATCTGTAAATATATGTGTATCTTATGGCCATCCTAAGATATCAAAAAGGCAACTTAGGGGGACTGAAGATTGAGTCATCTTATATTTTTGTTTCACAGGATTTAGGCTCAGATCGTGGGTTGTTCGTCGTGTTCCCTGAATTTTCCAAAATGTCAAAAGTTATGGGGTTCACATGGGAATCACGTATATACATTATATTTTAATTTAAAGGTATAATGAATTATGAAAACATTAATCAAATTGGATATACCATTGAACATTAAATAATAAAGGATTATGATCATGTGTTAAAATAAATCCTGATAAAAAATCTTATTTTGCTTGCAAGAGCTCAATTCAACGGATATATATATATATATATATATATATATATATATATATATATATATATATATATATATGTATGTATGTATGTATGTATGTATGTATGTATGTATGTATGTATGTATGTATGTATGTATTCAATGTACAGTCTGCATATCGTCCTAGTACGGAAACTACTCTTCTGAAAGTATTTAGTGACATTCTCTGCTTTGGATAGTGGAAAGATTACAGTCCTCACTCTGCTGGATTTATCTGCAGCATTTGACACAATAGACCATGATATATTACTTCACCGTCTCCAGCATGTATTGGTATTCAGAATATAGCCTTACAGTGGTTCAAGTACTACTTAGTTAACAGGATACAAATTATATATGCAAATGGAATACACTCCAGCCCATTTAACGTATGTTGTGGTCCACTGGGATCTGTTCTTGGACCTGTTCTCTTCACGCTGTATACTCAGCTGCTCTCAAGTGTCATAGATCATCACCCAGTGTCGCACCAATTGTATGCTGATGACACCCAAATATATAAGTCTAGCCACTCAACTGATGTTGATGCTACCATCCATGGAGTAGAGAAGTGCATTTCTGATGTGAAATCATGGATGACATGTAACAAGCTGCAGATGAATGATGATAAAACTGAGGCTATTCTGATCACAACACAAAGACTTTCTCATTCACATCCTTTACCTCAGACAATAAATATTAGCAACACCAACATTACATTCTCACATTCAGTACGGAACCTGGTTGTTACTCTAGACAGTACTCTCAACATTGCACCAACATGTCATGAACATATGAAAGGCTGCATATCTTGAATTGAGACGCATATGTTCCATACATAAATATCTTTCAGTTGATGCCACTAAAACACTTGTGTGTTCATTAGTACTTTCAAGACTGGACTATTGTAACTCAATTCTGCCTGGTTCATCGCAATATTTACTCCAGAAACTTCAAAAAGTTCAAAACACAGCTGCACGGATCATCTTTAGAGTACCTCGATCAGAGCACACCTCACCACTGCTCTGTACCCTACATTGGCTATCAATTCGATACAGAATCAAACAAAAAATTTGTTCTATGTGCTATGTTTCAAAGACAGACTCCAGTCCAACATACCTATCCAGCCTCACCCATGTGTATAGAGTTTTACGCTCATCTTCTGATAATCGTATACTCATTGTTCCCAAGGTGAAAACAAAGTCATATGGACAACGTTCGTTTGCACACCAAGGTAATGCGACGTGGAGCGAATTGCCCATTGAAACGAGACACAAAGACACAGTGGTCCCTTTTAAGAGTGCTCTTAAGACTCACCTGTTTCGACTGCAGGGACAAACTTAGCGACCTAATCATATTTGTATCTTATATGTTTTCAGCATGTTTTTATGTCTTCCAATATCATTGTTTTTGTCATTTGTTGTTCTGTAGTGTAGTCATACTTAGAGCTTCGTAAGATTAGGCGCTATACAAAGTCCTCATTATTATTATTATTATTATTATTATTATTATATATATATATATATATATATATATATATATATATATATATATATATATATATATATATATATATATAAATATATATATATATATATATATATATATATATATATATATATATATATATATATATATATATATATATATATAAATATATAGATAGATAGTTAGATAGAAATTACCGTCAAATTACACATTTATTAAACAGATTAAAGAAGCTGTCTTTGCTGTATTAGCGAATTATTTTGAATCACACCAAATGGTACCTTTCTTCTTGTGAGGGCAATTATCGTTGTAGCAACATCAACATCTTTTTTAATCGATTCCATACTTCTTCTACCAATCATATATGTAGCGCTATCAAATAAAGCCATAATTATATTGTTAACAAAACCAGCCATAACATTAGCATCATATGCTGCGTCATCACTTTTTAAAAGTGCCCTTTCTAATTCGATAAATGCTTCAATTGTGCCTCGTTGATTTATCTGTATTGCGTCATAAAAATAAGATTGATAATTGATAATTGCACACGGATTGATCTTCGAGAACCGGTGCTTCTATGTCAAATGTTAGATCAGATAATAATAATAATACTAATGATGAGTTTGTATAGCGCCTAATCTTTCTAAGCTCTAAGCGCTTTACATCATCTTTTGTGGTTTCTCTTGATTTTGTTCTTTCCTTCGCAGTGTTTATTCTCCTATTGTATGCTGTGTTTGTATTGACTATAAACATCATTTACCACATTAACAAATCCTATATAAGATGCTTTGCTTTTTTCGATTCGACTTGTGTTATTTTTAATTTTATTTATAAAACGAACGAAAAAATATCAGTGCAGTGTTGTGGACCGGACATATATTTTCCGTATGTCGGTCTCTACATTTTTGTTTGTTTGTCGTAAGTCATAACAGCAACAGCTTTCAAATCATTTGGATCAGTTTTATCAATTGCTGTTAAAGCATCTTCACTAAATTTATTACGTATTTCTTCGACTATGTCGTAAACATATGTTTCTCTTTAATAATATATTTCTGAAAATGATGTGAAATCTAGAATTAACTGCCCCTAGTCCTGTACGTGTACAGGATTCTCCCTAGATTTTATTCAGCTAGTGATGTGGTTAAGTACTATTTAACTTTACGTCCTGACTCTCCATCCCCTTTATTTGAATTTGCCATACCATTGCCATACCATTGCCATTCCATTGCCAAAATGTAAAACCTATTATAAGCAACATGACTATTAAATGTGCAAATATGTCAGTAAATATATCATTTTCAGTTACATTGTGTACATACTAGTAATTTTAAATGAAAAATTAATGAAAATGTGACACATAGGGTTGAATAGACCGCTCAGTAACATAACGTTTCACAATGTAAAGATTTGGTCTTACGGTGAGGCATTTGCACACAGAGGATGCCGCTACAAATCATCTGTTAGCTGGAAGTATTCGATTCTTCCCATCAAACTCACTTCAAACTAGGTTGCAATCTTCGTACAATATACATAAATCACCCTAGGGTATCGTTTTTCACAAACACACACATACATACACACAATATATATATATATATATATATATATATATATATATATATATATATATATATATATATATATATATATATATATATATATATATATATATATATATATATATACTTGCAGATTATAAACAACATAAAATAAACTGTGCCACTAGGTTCGCATTTGCTGTATGCTACTTGAAACACATAGTCACTTTTAAGTAACGGACCGAGCAGTTATACATTTAAAATAACAATTACGTCAGTGACAGAGGCACCGAGTGGTCAAGGGCGGTCTCTGTTACGAATCACTGCCATCTCAGTTCTGTCTGCTTGGGTTCTAGTCTCAGATTCAGTCAATATGGATATGTGGGTAGGTGGTTCTTTCAGCGGGTTTTCTCGAGTTCTTCCTCTAACAATAATACTGGCCCCCACTATAGCCTATCGTGTGCTGAAACGTGGCGTTAAGTCCTACAACAATAAAAACAACGTCATTGACATAACATCATAATGATGCGCATCATCACAAAAACTTAATATGTATAAACTGGTCAAAAGAAAATCATGAGTCTTTAAAACTAAAAGAGTCAATTAATAATTTGAGACAAATAGTGATACACAAAATCAATTATAATGTTGTTCTTATTTCACGCCAATCGATATTAGGCAATATTATAATGATCGAAGAAACTAAATAGATTCAACGGATGTATACTATCTATGAGAATAACCATACCACGAATGCATTTTATAAATTTATTACAACTTGTAATTAAACAAAAATAATGTTATATTTCTTAAATATGCAATTGTATGCATTACTGTTTGTCTATATATTATTATTATATGATAAATATATAGATGGGGGCCATCTCACCTCTATCTGCGTGGGTTCGAGTCTAAATTTCGGCTGATGCAGTTATGTGAGAAAGCTTGCCAGTAGTTTCTCGTGGGTCGGTGGTTCTTTCCGGGGGTTTTCCGGGTTCTTCCTCCACCATTAATACTGGGCGCAATGTATAGCCTATAGTGTGCTTAAAAATGGCGTTAAACCATAAAAACAAAACAAAAACATAGACAGACAGACAGACAGACAGACGTAGGTATTATGCTAATGTAGTCAAAACGCATGTGGCAACTATCAAGTGGCAGTACTGGATCGATTGATTCAAGATTCTGATGGATCAAAAAGAAAGGAAATGTTGACAATAATGGATTATAAATGTTTAAGCTGAAGTGTCTATGGGTATGTGCGCATTCATATATCCCGATTTTGATAATCAGTTTCCAAATGTGTAGCTTGGATTGCAATTATGTGTTCAGTTAATTCAACTTTCTCTCGTTTACTTGTATGTTTTTGGATAGCCAAGGTTTCATGATGAATGGTTAGATAGTATTAACCCTCACCACTCTACGTGTTGTATTACGAGTCTTGGATGTGTTAACAACAGCAAAGACCTTTATTAACCTCAATGAATTACTACAGAATGCATATACGATTTTAATTGACACTTTGAACATGATTTTCGGCATTTTGAGATGCACTTGCAATTTTAAACCCTTTCGAAACCTTTTGAAATTTTCATTAATTTTTTTAACATTAGAGCTTTTGTATAATAGAAGAGATTTAGTTTGCAAGCGCTTGGGGGACTCAGATCAGGCTTATGAAATCGTACTAGATTTAGGTACAAACAATACGTGTTCTGCTTGCATACTTAACAATAAAGATTATCTGTTTCGTAGCGAGATGAACTAGACTTCATTATATCGTGGCAGTATAATACCCACTACTGTATGTTAGGTAACATTTAATGGATATTATTCAACATTTAAGATTATGAGTATTTTTCAGAATTTATATAAGATTTAAATTGACATTTCGAATTTGATTTTCAACATTTTGAGATGAATTTTTTCAGTCCATCTGCAATTTTCCGAAAGTGAGCAACATTTCAACTTTTACACAATTAGAAGACGTTTAATTATTTGCGCTATGGGCTAAATAATTATTATATTAGTTTATAGATATAATATTTCTATACATTTCCCCATATTTAAAAATGTCTCTTAGTATAAAGAAACGGAGGTAGTTTGGTAGTTTTGATGCGTACCGCATTCTGTGTGCATTTGAATACGATAAACTGGCAATACTGTCGGATGATGGTGATTGTGTATGACGTCTTAATGCACATAGAGGATGATTAAATCTTATAATATGATTACAAAACAAGCCACATGTTTAACTCATATTCTTAACACTACATTCTTAGCGAGACGACCTAGACTTCACTATATCATGGCATTGTAAACCTCGTTACTGCATGTTAGGTAACATTTAATGGATGTTATTCAACAGTTCAGATTATTGCCTATGATACATAATTTGGAACTTGCACGATGTTAAATCTCTACGCAAATACTTGTTGTACTACATTGTTTATGAACATAATAAGTAAATGGTGTCTACTATATGTTGAATAATCCGGATTTAATATAAATCGTGACAAAACACATAGAGAAGTGAACATATAGTTTGTATTCAGGTTTTGCAGGACTTTGGCTACTGATCAATTGTGAAATTTTCATCACAGACTTAATCCTTTTCAGGATATATATATCTTTCCCATGAATAACACTCTACATATGCAACGGAACTGGCTCCTTAGTGAGAGTCTGAGCTGCTCCATAAACCATAACATCACATCAAATAATATTGTCTGTTACATTTCAAATATCATTGAGTGTACACTTTTATAACATGACTACATACCATACTTTTGCACTGAATTTCGTCTTCATTAAGTAAAAAAACAAATTTGTTAACACTAAAAATGTATATATGAATTTCTAAGTCATTACCATCGAATGTAATAATCCTATACCAAATATACAACACTTCAAAAAGTCAACAACGATTCTTATCATTTTTCAGAATAACATGCAAACATATTCGTTCAAGTAATGATACCATTCAGTGATTCTCGATCACTGATTTGAAAAGACGTTCCTCGTTATCCTTGCACAGAATGTTCTGCTGTCAAAAATACAATCTTTGCAGACCGGAACATGAGATTTTTCGAGGAATTCCTGACTTTCATTTCTTTACAAAGATATCATTGAGAGCATTCCATTTAGATAGTTATGAAGATAAAGTTACGCTTTTACCGGTGTTTGCAAGCGGTGATCTGAATCAGGCTGACATTTTATGCGACGTAGATGAAAGACCAATCGGGATAGATATACGATACAGTTTTGTGAAATCAAAATAACATTCCCGATCCAAAAGTGCAACAACAAAGAACAGCACAAATAATGTTCTTTATACTAACAGATTACGCCATGTAGATTCGTATGCATTTTGCATTTGTGAATAATAAGTACATATCTGCACATGAACTTAACATACTGCACAGATCATAACAGTACACAATAACTGACTAACATTGAAGTTATATAGATGAGATGATGAAGAAAATCGTTCCCAAATCTAATATAAGTCAGGCGTGAATCGTGCAGTGAAAAACTGTATAACAAAACGTTATACATACATACATACATACATAAATACATACATACATACATACATACATACATACATACATACATACATACATACATACATACATACATACATACATACATACATACATACATACATACATACATACATACATACGTACATATATATATACATACATACATACATACATACACATAAATGCACAGATTACGAGGTCGAACGGGGGTCTTTCATCATGACCCCCGTTAATATCACATACATGTTTTTTTTCTTCTTCAAGTTTTAAAACTATATTTTATCGAAGAAAATTGCATGTATATACATTTATAAACTCATGCCTTACCTAGTACAATATTCCAAGCTTTGACCTTGACGTTAAGATAAAATTGTTTCTTTTAAAAGGTTTTGCAAAGTATTCATTATTATAATTGATTACGTACAAAAGAAGCAATTAATATATGGACTGCTTCCATTTAATTGTCTTACTGATTTTATATATTGTTCCGTTATGACATAGTATTTGACATAGGGAACTAACTGACACCTTGATCCACGCACCGCTCTTGACTACATTGCTTTAAGTAAATAGCGCAAAACCATGGACTTTAAAATGTTTGCACCTGTTATGCTACGTGTACTTAACTATCGGCCAATAGTCTAATGAGAATATAGACACTTGACCGTACTAATCTGACTTACCCCGAATGATTCCATATAATGGATGCTTGTGACGAAGCCGGTCACAATTTAATGTTTCCACTGAAGCCCTCCAGTCCTGAATATGGAACAAAGTGTGTTTATTTTCCTGTCTGGTGTTTTGGCATGCATTCGGCCGGGTAAGTATATTATTCTGTGTTTCAGTAGCACACACACACACACACACACACACACACATATAAATATAGATGTGCTGATGGAGGTAGTAGTAGTATTATTGGTGGTTGTAGTAGTAGTATTAGTAATACTAATAATAATAATAATAATTTCTAAGCGCTTTACACAAACTATTATGATATGACTACAATACAGACAGACAAATAATAAAAATCATGAAACTGGAAAACATGAAAGCATCCTGAAGACGTATAAGATACAAAAAAATTATTTTATCTCTAAGGTGTGTTTTAAGAGCACTCTTAAAAGGGACCATTGTGTCTTTGTGTCTAATTTCAATGGACAATCTTTCAACATCGCCGGGTTCTGGTATGAAAAGATGCAGTCCATATTGCTTCGTTTTCATAGGAGGAACAATGAGTTTACGATTGTCAGAAGTGGAGAGTAGGTATCTTGCGGTGTATATACATGGGTGAGGTCGGATAGGTATGTTGGACTAGAGTGTGTCAGTGAAATATAGCACAGAGAACAAATGTTGTGTGTTTGATTCTGTATTGAATTGATAGCCATTGTAGGGTACAGAGCAGTGGAGAGGTGTACTCCGATCGAGGTATTCCAAAGATGATCCGTACAGCTGTGTTTTGGAGATTTTGAAGTTTCTGGAGCAGATATTGTGAAGAATCAGACAGTATTGAGTTACTATAGTCCAATATTGAAAGTACTAACGAACACACAAGTGTTTTTGTGGCATCAATTGAAAGATATTTGCGAATGGAACTGATGCGACTCAGTTCAAGATATGCAGCCTTTCATATGTTTATGGCATGTTAGTGCAATGAGAGTGTATTGTCTAGAGTAACACCTAGATTTCGTATTGACTGTAATAATCGCTGACATTTATTGTCTGATGTAATGGATCTTAATGAGTAAGTCTTTGTTTTGTGATCATAATAGTCTCTGTTTTATCATAATTCATCTACAGCTTGTTACATGTCATCCATGATTTCAGATCAGAAATGCACCGCTCGACTCCTTGGATGGTAGCATCAACTTCAGTTGGGTGGCTAGACTTGTATATTTGGGTGTGATCAGCGTACAATTGTTGGGAGGGTGATGATCTATGACACTTGAGATCGGCTGAGTCTATATAACGAAAGGGAATAAGTCCAAGATCATACACCTGTTGTACACAACATGATAGATGATCAACTGGGCTGGAATTTATTCCATTTACAGACCCAATTTGTGTCATGTTGACTAAGTATGACTTTAACCACTTTAAGGCTATAGTATGAGTGCCAAATACATGCTGGAGACGGTGTAATAATATATCATGGAATATTGTGTCAAACGCTGCAGAGAAATCAAGGATGGTGAGGACTGTAATCTTGCCACTATCCAAAGCAGAGAAAATGTCATTAAATACTTTCAGATATGTAGTTTCAGTACTTTGGCAAGGGGTTAATGCAGACTGTACAATGCTAAAAAGACTGCTTGAATTCAAATCAGATACAAGTTGGGTTAGAACGACTTTTATAAGATTTTTTTATATGAATGGGATATTAGAAACTGGATGGTATTTCTTTAAATCGTTATGGTCAAGTGTTGGTTTCTACAGCAGAGGCTTTACGATGGTAGTTTTGAAAAATGATTGGAATTCTAACGATGAGAGAGATATATTAATAACATCAGTTAGTGAAGGCAATATTGGGTCTAAGCACTAACGCAGCAGTGAGGTAGGAATTGGATCAAGTTCACATGACCATGGTGCATTTTTCATCATGATTTTCCGTACTAAATCCATAGAGACAGGTTAAAATGCGCCTAATGATTGTCGCTAACATTTTGTATCATAACTGTATTTTGACGAGTCAATTAAAATGTGTTGTCAAGCGAATCTCTAATAGTTTGTACTTTGTCAAGGAAAACATTTGCAAATAGGTTCCGGTAGGTTTACTTAAGAGAAGGTAGTTGGAAGTTGTGTGTATCTGCTCCTTGACCTTTGTTTCTTAGTTATCTCAAAGCGCTCTTTGCAGCTGGAACTCTCCGTGATCTTAGTACTGTACTAAAATAATTTTGCATATATTTGTTTAGGAATAGTGAGTCTGGTGGAAAGCCACAGCCTATCTGGTTCTCGGCGATGTCTTTTAGCAGTGCGAAGGTGGTCCCTACTACTGCTGAGGTATCTAATGCAAGTTCGTTGGATACAATGGTGGATTGCAGAATATTATCATCAGGTCTATAACGAAACCAGTCTAACATGTGATCAGGTTTATGGGTGGGTTGGTTAACTGACTGTTTAAGGTTGAAAACATGAATTGAATCTAACAGTTTTGACATGAATTGGTTTCCAGTACAGTCAAAGTTAAAGTTGAAATCTCCAATCTACTTAAGGCATTTTATCATGGAATTCTTTGCGAGAGATGCGGGGAAAAGACTTGATGGAGTAATCGGTGGGTGCTAAGTCCGTGCACTTGGGCTCGTCACCTGATGCTTTTAGCCGTGTTTGTGTCACGAAGAAGACGTCGATATTCTGGTCGTTGATAACATTAACTATTTCTGTGTGCTTTTCCGGTAATCCTACAGATTGAGCGTTGAATAATGCTATACGTAGTGGTATCCCTGGAACAGATGAAACAACCATTGACGACTTAAGATAAATTTGAACCAGGTTATCAAATTGACGGCCGAAGATTTAAATTACTTATATGTTACGGACGAAATGGAGATAACTGTAATTGTTATTCCTGTTCTACGCCAGCCAGCTTTGAAACAACGTTTCTTTTTTCGCTTCCGTTTGCATTTAAGTATTGATGAATGTTGTTCCATTTCATTTAGTCTTGAGCACAATGTACTATCTACAGCCAAGGTGTGGTCATTTAATGCTTTAAATGAGGGTCCATCATTGCGTAAGAGCTTTGACTGGCGATCACGTGATGGCGGTTTATTAAAAAAAACAAAGGACGTCTTAACAATGTAACAAAACAGCTGAAGAAAATTCTAATTATTCTAGTTTCCAAAAGAAGGGGATGAAGAAACACATACGAGCTGAACAGTGTAGTGCATGATGAAACTCGATAACGTAGACGATGATAAACAAGAAGCACATATATCATGAAAAATAACAATAACGAAAGAGCCTTCGTCAATCAGTTAAGCGATGGTCATCTTTCCGATACTTGCCATAGTAGTAGTAGTAGTATTAATAGTAGAAGTAGTAGAAGTAGTACTAGCAGTAGTAGTAGTAGTATTATAGATATTAGTAGTAGTAGCAAAGATAGTACTAATAGTAATAGTAGTAGTAGTACTAGCAGTAGTAGTAGTACTAGTAGTAATAGTAGTAGTTGCAGTGGTTGTATCAGTAGTAGTAATAGTTTAGATTTTAGTATTAGTAGTAGTAGTAGTGGTTATAGCAGTAGTAGTAATAGTTAAGATATTAGTAGTAGTAGTAGTAGAGGTAGTAGTAGTAGTAGTACTAGTGGTAGTAGTATTATTCGTAGTAGCTGTAGTAGTAGTAGTAGAGATGGTAGTAGTAGTAGAGATAATAGTAGTAGCAGAGGTAGTAGTAGTAGTAGTAATAGAATTAGTGGTAGTAGTAGTAGTAGTAGTAGTAGTAGTAGAGTAATTTGAATCATCACAAACGTCAGTTGGAAAAAATTCGTTATAACGATCTCAAGACGTGCACTTATTTCACCTATATTTATGACTATGTGGTAAGTTTCGCAACACCAATGGAATAGACAAACTGTTTAGGTAGATCAATGGAGTATCGTCAAAGTATTTATTTTTGGATGTAAGTAGTTTTAATAATCTTTAGCATTGTAATTGTGTACATAGTCTTTAGCATTGTAATTGTGTACATAGTCTTCATTGCAATTGTGTACATAGTCTTTAGCATTGTAATTGTGTACATAGTCTTTAGCATTGGAATTGTGTACATAGTCTTTAGCATTGTAATTGTGTACATAGTCTTTAGCATTGTAATTGTGTACATAGTCTTTAGCATTGTAATTGTGTACATAGTCTTTAGCATTGGAATTGTGTACATAGTCTTTAGCATTGTAATTGTGTACATAGTCTTTAGCATTGTAATTGTGTACATAGTCTTTAGCATTGTAATTGTGTACATAGTCTTTAGCATTGGAATTGTATACATAGTCTTTAGCATTGTAATTGTGTACATAGTCTTTAGCATTGTAATTGTGTACATAGTCTTTAGCATTGTAATTGTGTACATAGTCTTTAGCATTGGAATTGTGTACATAGTCTTTAGCATTGTAATTGTGTACATAGTCTTTAGCATTGTAATTGTGTACATAGTCTTTAACATTGGAAGATATTAATTTTCTCAAGTATGATGGATATGAATTGAACATGTGATGTTGGATTTAAGTACTAATGACAGACATGCCTATCGTCCTTGATGTACACAGTATGATGTTACATGCATAGTTTGAGGGAATCTTCTACATTTGTTTTTTTTTTTTTTTTTTTCTAAATGACTCGTCCTTACATTTATCGTCATTGTTATGATGACCATATTCCGTTCTTATGATTCGTTCTTTGGTTCGATTCGTTTGACTCTTTGATTAATATTTTGTCAAATGATACAGGGGATTTATTTTGCATATTAAACACTTTCGTTTAAATTACTGTATGCTCTTGTCTGACTCTCTGATTAGATATCTGTGCGAACGACTGTATTTTACCAAATAGGTTCCGCACAGTAACTATCATGTGTACATTTGCAGTCAATACACACATAGAACACTTCACATTCGTTTCAGGAACATCCTCGTGGTCTGGAAACGCTAAAAGGTCAGGTAACAGTAGATCACGATTGACAAAATCGCACATTTTTCAAGATCTGCACTTATACAATTTAAAGTTAACTTACGCCTCATATAAAAAGAACAAATTATTAATTTGACCATCACCGTAACTTAAAGAAGAAATATATTTCCGCATAAAAGCTCTAGTTCACCACAACGCAGTTGCCTGACCTTATGTACGCCTTGCCATTCAGATACTAAGGAATCATGCCGATTTTCAGTTATAAAGGTCAAATTGTATATTCTCTAAAACTGAATAAGGAAACGTGTTTCCGTAAAATAATTAATTGACATTCTTTATTAATCGTTTTGCAAGACATGTTTCTTGCAAGTCTTGCAGCGAAGAACCACATACTTTCGTAGACAGAACGTCTAAGGTCACGAAATATTGATACCGCATTAGTTCTAAGAGATATGTTACGAACATTCATTGTCAGAGCTTTTCGTCTGGTTTGGAACATCTATGTTAAAATCTCTGACTGAAGAAAGAAGAAGACGCAGAATAGAATTAAATCTACTCATACACCTTGTCTCACAGTTTACCGTTGGCTTTGATCCAATTAACGAAAAAGGTCTATGTGCCAAGTCAAAAAAACAAACGTCATGGTTACCAAATAACATGCATAAATATACTTTTTATTGGTATATTTCACTAGCAAATACTCAAATGATTCAGTGGAAGACAATACACATAGCGAAAGAAGCAACATCAATTTATCACTACTTAAACTACTTATATATATATATATATATATATATATATATATATATATATATATACACGGACAAACAGACGAGTGTGTGGGCCGATTCCCACTTGTCTAAATCAGGTGCCCCGATGAGCGTGTAATCACGGAACCGGGGTGACGTCATAAAAGGCAACAATCCAATGAGACGTCTTATCATGTAGCTGACAGGCAATTCTAATATCGAGTGCGTGTTGGGTCTATTCCCACTCATGCAGTCTTCCATACAGGTCGTTTGGCACTTATGGTGCCACGACCTGCCGACTAATTAAAAACACTCAAATGAGTGCATTAATGCGTGGGGGATGAGGTACGATTCCTTCCCCCCGAAATAATTAATTATCCCCAAACGGGGAATTAGCCAGTCGTAAATGCCCACATGGGCGAAAACGACTTTAATTAAACTAACTAACTAACTATATATATATATATATATATATATATATATATATATATATATATATATATATATATATATATATATATATATATATATATACCTGCATCATTGACTTGACAAGTATATTTTTGATATATTTTTAACCACAGTATTAGCGATATTGTAACAGTAAAACGTAGGTTCATAGCTTTGTATGATTAATTGATTATATTGTCATTGCTTATCTAATGAGCCAACTTTGATTATACTATAACACAGATGAATTGCATATTTTTAAATGTATCTATTTATTGATGTATTCTAACATGTACTTATATGAAGTAGACATCACCAAGATCCCTCATCCCATTTGCTGATTCGTTTGTTTTCACAATAAATATTTCTTCCTGCTTTACTAGCAGCTGCGGGTTCAGAAATGGTCTGGCTGAAAGAGGTGACCACCGGATTTGCGACCGATAAACGTACATTAGGTGACACTGACCTTCCGAATGAGTTGACCTTTCATATTAAGCGTCATTTCGATTATCTGACCTTGAATCTTAAGAGGAACTATGACATTAATCCAAATGCTGACGTTTATTTTACGCATAGATTGGACAATGGTCGTCTCAGTCTGGTTAAAAGAACAAATTTGCAGAGGGAGGTAAGTTTCAAACTGATTACCAGATTACGTAATTTGTAATTATTGTAATATTCTTGAAAATAAACAAAACACGAAATTATATATATATTAAGTGTATGTGTAAACTTCTAGAACACGATACTATATAAGAAAGTAATCATAGTCTCTTTCACCAATCAGACCCGCGATCGTAACATCAAAAAAATTATCAAATGAACTCTATCAAGCTAACAAATCGAAATATAGTTAGTGATTTCAACTAAACATTGCAAACTAACCTCAAATGATACAATACATTTAACAAATCAAAAAATGAAGCCTTAAAATCCGTACAGTTTTTGAAAAACTATAAAAAAGGATATGGAACTTTACAAGAAACTTTAAAAAAAAGATGAAAACAAATTGTGAAATTTGGTATAAATAATAATAACATAAATAATAATAAAGATAACAATAATGTACTATAGATACAATACTAATAATACAAATAATAATACAAATAAATAATATAATATAATATAATAAAATATGATATGATATGATACGATACGATGCGATGCGATGCGATGCGATGCGATGCGATGCGATACGATACGATACGATACAATACAATACAATACAATACAATACAATACAATACAATACAATACAATACAATACAATACAATACAATACAATACAATACAATACAATACAATACAATACAACACAACACAACACAACACAACACAACACAACACAACACAACACAACACAACACAACACAACACAACACAACACAACACAACACAACACAACACAACACAACACAACACCACACCACACCACACCACACCACACCATATCATATCATATCATATCATATCATATCATATCATATCATATCATATCATATCACATCACATCACATCACATCACATCACATAACATAACATAACATAACATAACATAATATAATATAATATAATATAATATAATATAATATAATATAATATAATATAATATAATATAAAATGATATGATAGTATATGATATGATATATGCTATGCTATGCTATGCTATGCTATGCTATGCTATGATATGATATGATATGATATGACATGACATGACATGATACGATACGATACGATACGATACGATACAATAGGAAACGATATGAAACGGCACGATACGATACAATACGGTACGGTACGGTACGGTATGGTATAACATACCATACCATACCATACCATACCATACCATACCATACCATACCATACCATACCATACGATACCATACCATACCATGCCATGCCGTGCCGTGCCGTGCCGTGCCGTGCCGTACCGTACCGTACCGTACCGTACCGTAACGTAACGTAACGTAACGTAACGTAACGTTACGTAACGTAGCGTAGCGTAACGTATCGTAACGTAACTTAACGTAACGTAACATAGCATAACATGACATGACATGACATGACGTGACGTGACGTGACGTGACGTGACGTGACGTGACGTGACGTGACGTGACGTGACGTGACGTGACGTGACGTGACGTGACGTGACGTGACGTGACATAACATAACATAACATAACATAACATAACATAACATAGCATAACATAACATAACATAACATAACATAACATAACATAACATAACATAACATAACATAACATAACATAACATAACATAACATAACATAACATAACATAATATAATATAATATAATATAATATAATATAATATAATATAATATAATATAATATAATATAATATAATATAATATAATATAACAACATATAATATAATATAATATAATATAATATAATATAATATAATATAATATAATATAATATAATATAATATAATATAATATAATATAATATAATATAATATAATATAATATAATATAATACGAAGAAGAACAAGACCAAGAAGAATAAATAATAATAATAATAATAATAATAATAATAATAATAATAATAATAATAATAATATTAAGAAGAAGAAGAAGAAGAAGAAAAAGTAGAATAATAATAATAATAATAATAATAATAATAATAATAATAATACATGTTATTAGTGATTCCTACTTCGAAGTATAATTCCAATGTACGTAAGATGCATATCCTATACTTAAATCAATACACAGAATTTAAACACTTTCATTAAAAATTGTTCGTAAATGTAAATGAATGCCTATTGTGTAGTTGTAACAATAAATGCGGGCCAATTTGAAAGCCAACGTATGGTGTTGTACTCTATGATCCATGCTAATAGAGCTCCTTCTATGAACTAAAATTATTTTTTCAGTAGATTTACAGTCACGATACATATCTTCACTAGAACATGCAGCATATATAACGGATCAACCATAGTAACTGTAATGTGTGCTAAATGCAATATTTGGAGACCTAAATTAGCTAAATAACAATATGAATATGAATGAATTAGACTAACGGTATAAAAGTTAATGTTGGGAAACAATAATAAAGGCATGATAGAGAATTTATACAGTGAACTTTTTTTGAAACTTTAATATGTTTCTTTACCGAAATATAGAACAAGAAACCCAGTGGCTGATCCATGAATCATCCATATGCACAATAGACCCAAACAATTAATATATTTTCAGGTTTCCACGCAAACTACCTACTTATAAAGCAGGCTAACTGTAATCGGCATACATAAATATGTACAATCTTACTTATATACTTGCTGGAATGTCTTTTCACCTGGTTAGCAGCCATCAAATATAAACTTTCTTCTCTATTGTTTTACGTGAAAAGTCTGTGGCCTACTATCAAGACATGAATAATGGGGCATACATGACCGTCCGATGCGTCAACAGACCAAATAATCGCTGCAACAGAGTCATTGTAAGTAGAATTTACAGACTTAATGCAGAATCACCAATCAGAGATTGGATGTGCTTCATTGTACAACGCATGTGCGTACAGTAAACTGATTTCGATCAGTTCTAGGTTATCATGCACATATAGGTTTATTTTTGTCAACATATGACAAATGTAACCAAACAAACAGCTTAAGCTGTAAAAATGGATTTGTAAAACCGTCAGATAAACGAAATAAATTGTTCTTGTTTTCATTTGAATTGAATATAGTTGCGAAAATGAATTTATAATCGTATTTGTTGTATAATATTGTTTTGTAGATATTTGTAATATATTATTTATTATATGAGCCCTGTGTTGCAATATTAAAATGTTATCGCATTGGTTAAAGTTCTTATAGGATCGTCCTAAGCAATTCGACTAAATCTTTATCATCCTTATATATTTGTTCTCATAAAATCTTGATCGTACTAATTTTCGAAAGCCAGAATGAAAGAGAGAGAGAGAAGAAAAATACGCTCCTTAAACGAGGTGTCGTTTTGATGATGAGACACAGCTAAGTCTGGGGAATGAAGTAGGGGACCTGTAATGAGAGAGGCGAGTCTTTCTAGCTTCAGAATGAGGGCACGTTATTTAAATAATTAATACACATATATTACTACATTCTAGAAATATATAAGCTTTATATACCAAATGCAGGAAATACTTATAAAATTACACTTTTCTTTCAAGCTTGCCAACTTCATTCATTTGGTAATTTCTGCATTTCAGAATACAGTGCAAATAATTAAATCTCAAATTAGGTCAAGATAGCTAAGGGGTATCAAATGTAATAGCTGCAATTAATGCAACAATAATTTTGAACAAATGTATTTTACTCATTTTAAAATAAAATACTGATTTAGAATATGTTAGTAGATATTATTCTTTGTTACATTATTTTAACATTAAATCTCAACATGAAGATGGTAGAGAATTCGTCTTTTACAATAACAATTACCATAACTATAAATGAATATGAACTCTTCACAACAATTAACAATTCCATTACAATATAAAATAAAGTAGAAGAATTCAGTAAACAATGTTGCAAACATATGAACTTTACCACTATAATATCAGACATTAGACAGTGCCTATTTCTTAAAAAAAAATTCGAACATATACAGTTCATAACTGTAATGAGAGAGGCGAGTCTTTCCAGCTTCAGAATGAAGGACTTAACATTGCTCAATATGTACCGTTTTTGTATGTGTAATCTGGGCGCAACAACACGACCAAATATTCCTACGGCTGGATATACCGTGGATACTTCATTCTATCCAGATAGATGTTATCATCCTTATTACACAAGAACCTCCATGTTGTATTTACGTCATTCGATAAAACGTTTGCTAGCGAACCCGATATCGATCTATGACACCTGTGATTGGCTAAGTGTATAAACTGACGATAACGGGTCCGACACCATAGCTTGTTGAAACGACAATACATTTATCTAAAGGCCAGGACGTCTTCCATGTACTGACACCATTTGTGTTCTGTTGAAATAGTTCTACTTGAAGCATAGTTGGGCTTGGTTCAGAAAATTAAATATATCTTGGAGAATACAAAGTAATATATGTTGGTTTATCGCTGCAGACAAGTAAGGGAGGCTGCGGACAGTATTTCGTCTAATATTCAAAGCACACAATTGGTCGTTAACTACTTTCCGAAAGGCAGATGTAGCAATATGACAATGGCTATATGTGGAATGTACATTACTATAAAGACATTTTGAATTCATATTAGATACAATGTTTCCATCTGGTATAGACTACGCAAGACTTAGTAAATTGTTTAGAAGGAATAGTTTAAGCATCGCAGTTATAACATTAGCTGCATGAATTGTTGATCTGACAACCGTAAATTCTAGACATGCAGTAGTTAAATTTGGTAAATGCATCTTGCTCTGTGTCAGTTATGTTGTATAATGTTGTAGATTTATTTCTTTACTATTGGCGATACATTTTAGAACATCGTAGAAAAGTATTTAGTGATAACCAAGAAGATTATATTTCTCAAAAAACTATATAATGCAAAGTGTATTGTGAAAATTTGTTCTTTACATGTCTTCTCTGGAGACTGTTCTGTCTCAAAGGATGTAGAGACATTTAACCAGACCATACATAAATGGTATGAAAGACGCATTAGATAAGTCCGATACATTAATAGAATTTATTCAGCGATATACAGCAATCATCATTCATGTACGGTATTTCCATTATGATATACTTGCTGCATGCCATATTTTAAGCTAGTGACATAACAATATGGCCATCAGAGTTATACATACCGTTATCAGTACATTTAACATACGCATAGCGTTATCAGTACATTTAACATACGCACAGCGTTATCAGTACATTTAACATACGCATAGCGTTATCAGTACATTTAACATACGCATAGCGTTATCAGTACATTTAACATACGCATAGCGTTATCAGTACATTTAACATACGCATAGCGTTATCAGTACATTTAACATACGCATGGCGTTATCAGTACATTTAACATACGCATAGCGTTATCAGTACATTTAAGATACGCATTAATGGTGTTCATGTGATACATAGCGTTATCAGTACATTTAACATACGCATAGCGTTATCAGTACATTTAACATAAGCATAGCGTTATCAGTACATTTAACATACGCATAGCGTTATCAGTACATTTAACATAAGCATAGCGTTATCAGTACATTTAACATACGCATAGCGTTATCAGTACATTTAACATAAGCATAGCGTTATCAGTACATTTAACATACGCATAGCGTTATCAGTACATTTAACATACGTATAGCGTTATCAGTACATTTAACATACGCATAGCGTTATCAGTACATTTAACATAAGCATAGCGTTATCAGTACATTTAACATAAGCATTAATGGTGTTCATGTGTCGACATATTCGGATGCATGGTTTGGTGATATATTTATACGTTCTTGAAAATTAGATTTATCGGAATGTTTGCAATTAGTGACTCTGAATATCTTACGATATTTTCTTAAGACTGCCATAGTTAGTATGACACACTTCCATAAAGTCTACATAATCAAGATTCAAGTTAATATGAGTCAGCCAAGCGAGCGGTTTAGTTCGCAGATGCAACAGCCACAGCATTACCAATTATTTTCTAATTTGACTGATGTCTATTATTTCACATGCACGTACTTTTTCATTGTTAACTAGAACGGAAACATACGAATAAGAGACAGAAGTTATGATCTTCGCCCAGTGGAATGGAAAGTCACATCAGGAAGATTTTTAGAGGTTCTAGGACATCTTGGCAAGCGATATGTACTACAAGATCAAGCAGATCTCCACCGAATATATTCATTAGACAGTAAAGGTTCTCAAATAGCGTATTAAACTTAAAGCATACAATATGTAGAATTATTATTTGTCACAGCAAAGCTATAATATTACAATTTTATTTTCAAAGCACCACTTGAGTAATACCGCTGATAAAACTCTAGAATAAATTAATATCTGTATATGTTAATGTTTCTTCGTGTTGTGTTATCATGGCAATATCATGCAGCTGCAATACGTTCAATTAAGCAACTTTTGCTTGATGTTGCATTATCAACTACGTTATAAGGCATTTTTCTCTACTATATTGAAAAACAAGCAAGATAGAGAGAAAGTTACGAAACATAACTACAATTGAACCTTGTATTCTCGAAGATAAACGTTAGCTTAAATACTTATTTTAGTTGTGTTTCTTTCTAGGTAAATGACTACGATAAAACGTACGACGCTCACTTAGTTGTATTTCATTGTTTTGTCTGTATTAAGAATATATATTCTTCCAGAACAATCAAGCCTTAACAAGAAGAAAATGGAACAAGAACGTAATGCTCTATTCCGACGTGTACATGACCAACACAACCAAAACCAATTTATGGACCCTGAAGCTTTGATATCATCCAGAAACGCAGACGTTTTCAATTATAGACGATCAGACGGTGAGAACGATCGTAGTGAAAGAAACAATGGATCTTGTACGATACTACTACTTGTTAAGATGATACAATACTCATTCATAATAAGCTACATTAAACCCTATCATATTAAAGCCTGTAATGTTATCAGCCTTACATGACTAATGAGAAGATACGTAAATACCTAAAAAGGTACCATTTATTATTAATATGTTGTTAACGTAATTGCGTTAATGCACTGTAGATTAAAACTACAAAAACAGCAAGGAATTTATTAACGTTTATATTCCAACTGACACTGTGTAAAATAAAGATTTCAAATTGTACATTTTATCGACAGATACAACCCGCCAGCTCAAGAAATATTACTATGTCGATATCGCCGTATTGATAGCTCCAGGATTATGGGACTCGTAAGTGTTCTCTTTTCATAAAACGGAATAACCTTCTTATCCATGTATTCGACCATCGTTCACAACCTTGAAATTAATGAAAACATGCTAGCTTGATAGACACAACAAGAAACTCGTCTATTACACTTTTTCACATATTTGTATTGTTATATCTTATCTCTTACATTGTCCCATATGATCTTAATATGGATGAGTACATTATTGTTCATTCGTTTAGTGCTGAGACATTCTTGATATTAATGCTTTATAACCTTGTCGAACAACTTATTTGGGCCGATACGTGAATAGATGGATGTATCATGATTAATTGAGCTGTCTCTTTCTTTCTCTGTCTGTCTGTCTGTCTATCTCTCTCAATGTATATATATATGTTTGTGTGTGTGTGTGTGTGTGTGGTTGTATGGAGAGAGAGAGAGAGAGAGAGAGAGAGAGAGAGAGAGAGAAAGAGAAAGAGAGCAGTAATGAATGATCTCTTGTCATAATAAAATAATGAAATACAAAAATATTCACAACAATATATGAACCTACAAACATACGTCCCTATATTTATTTACACCCCGGCCCTATTAGATCTCCACATTCTAAACATGTAATTCATTAGTGCTAAATATATGTATGCATTATTGCGTGCTATTCAAAGCAACCGTGTATTGTATGCAAACCTAGAAATGAACATAATTAGGGTTGGCTACAATTCCGTTGTATTTTCTGATAGATTAAAATCTCAAAAACTTGAAAATAACCTAACCTTCTACAAAGGCAGAGAGTCGTATTTAAATACATGTTTGTTAAATTAAGCTTTCCTCGTCTGCCGAACCATTGCCAACACGTAATATGATCACATGACAAGTGAAACTTGGGTCAAACAACTCGAGTATATATATATATATATATATATATATATATATATATATATATATATATATATATATATATATATATATATATATTCGTTCGCATTAATAAATGTGAACATTAAAGAGTATTTCGTTTATAGGATTAAAAATCTGAAATGCAAAGGTAGGTTTTTTGAAACTAAAGTCGCTTTCGAGATAGGCAAGGAAAGGTTACGTTATCACCTCTCTATCGATCAATCGATCGATTGAAGAACGTAATTCTAACAGGAATGTACCCACATAAAAATCTGTATCTATATAGAAAAAACACTAACACTAAAGTCTGCATTTTGATAGCATCAGGAAAATGTGACTTCGTACCTGTAGATAATAATTAAAAGTGTTACTAAACAGCAATTTAAATATATTGTTAATTAACTGTTGAAAGCATCGTTTGGATGCAATGTAGGTAAAATATGGATTTGATTTTATGAACATGTTACCCAGAATCACTCACCATTAATTAAACGTCTCGCAGAGTAAGGTAAGTTTTAGTATGTGTCTAAACTTTCTACCATTCATGTTTGCATCTGCTGACAGTGGTTTGAATGGTCTTCTATGTCATATGATGTCAAACAAACGAAAGGCGTACATACGGTACAATAAAATCATGGTATATGATGCCCAGATTACTAAATATGCAGTCCATGTAAGTAGCAAGCGAAGACAGTTTGAATGAAGTAGCTGATTTTCCGTGTAAAAGCATCACGTTTCTGAATATTTATTACATTAGAATCAATAGTAGATTACAATATTTGCCAGTAACGAGTGTTTCATCCATCACATACAATTCTTATCCATACATATTTAAGTAATGTATGAAGCACTATACATGTGTTAAGTTTTCTGAAGACGTCGATTTGATTTAATTACTAATAAACATTAAAACTCCTGTATTTAATTGTATTGAGGTATTTCTTTGTACCTCAACTAGCTTTCCGTAGTTTTGAAAGAAGTTTTTCACACCCTTCAATGCATAAGTTTATTTTCCTTGGTTACATAGTTCATCGGAAGTTATAGTTATGTTAGCATTTATTGGCAGGTATTCAATGAAGGTGTCAGCATTAAATCCTGGAGAAAAGATAAGAAAAGTGGAAGAAAAGATACGTGAAGCTTACTCGCACATTATCAACGGCGTATGTAATTACCTCTGAACTAATTGACTTTACATACTAAACAATTTGTACTACTTAGTAATGACTTAAAATAGACTGATTAGTTGTCAATCATGACAAGAACATCTATGTTTGCAGCAAACAGGAAAGAGGTTATAGTTACAAATTGACTTTTTTGGTGAAGTAATTAGGGTATAACTTCTTTGCAACCACATACTAAATTTCCTCATACTGACGCCAATACTAATAATCCTCTACATATATTTTCACTTCTATGAAACGGACAAAGTGTTCATATTAACAGTATTTCATCATTCTGTATATCATGTTTAATTATGTTCCATCTCAAAGATATACAATTACATTCACTTTTTTATCTCGTTAGATTGTACAAGATATCAAATATTGCGTCTGTATCCAACAGCTAGTTAAACGTGAACATCCATGAAAGTTCTTTTTAAAAAGGAACAACAATTGTTAGGTATATCTTCACGTCTTTATGAATATTAAAAACACCAAGAAAATGTATTTTTCTACTTTACCACAGGTGAATCTGCTTTACAAAGATATGGAAGATGATAGCATATCAATAAGCATCAACCTGTGCTCATTTATATTCCTCCAGGTAAGACACGTTTGAACTCGCAAAATTTTATATTGATTGAATGTATGTATTGTTTGTGAAGGTGTGATGTGATATCAATCATCTGTAAAAACCAAATGTGATATTTCCAACAACAAATCCGAGTGGAGGATCTGAAGATGATACGATTGAATTTAAAGCGTCTGATAAACGTGTAAGAAGCTACTACGTAGTATGCTGACATCTTTACATTGTACAAACATAAACATGATACGATATTTCAGCTATAAATATCCGTGCACATATCACTAACATTTTTATTTTATAAATAGTCCATAATGATGTGTGCGTCAGTGCAATGATGTGACAATTTTCTTTTCTTTAATAGTCATCGTGGTATTAGACTGTGTGATCCGCTGTTCCACGGCTTCATTCTAGTATTTGCTGAGACATTATCACTAATGAGCATATATAATAGCATTGTTACGTGGGGGGGGGGGGCGATAGTAAACGGCAATATAATGTTTACACCTCAGCATTTATCAACGATTCAGAAAAATAATTATGTAACACTGGGTATTTTTTTTATTTTTAAATTCTACAATGTATTGGGGGCTATGGTTTGTGTTTGAGTTATCTAAAGCGCTCTCCGTTACGGATCACTACCACCTCACTTCTGTCTGCTTGGGTTCGGGTCTCATATTCGGCTAGTGTGGGTATGTGAGAAAACTTGCCATTAACTTCTCATGGGTCGGTGGTCCTTTTCGGGCATTTTCCAACATTAATACTGGCTGCCGTGTATAGCCAATATTGTGCTGAAAAATGGCGTTAATAACAACAATATGAAACGTATGGTTATTTTAGGTAAATCGAGATGATATAAACGTTGAATATTTGTAGCATAACATTCAGAAAGAAACTTGTTACTCTCAGAACAACAACCCATTAATGTTTGGAATGTGTTTGTGGTTATGATTTGTAACATAGCATTAACACTTTTAGACATATCGCTACAATATCGACATTGTAGCGATTAATAGTGATCACCAAGCTAAACAAGACAGCTAGTAGTGTCATTTATATACTACTTTGGTAAGAGTCGATTGATGTAGGAATCGGCGAATTGTTTCGAGAGAGATGCAAAAAGTGACAGAGGCAAAAAGTTAGATGCGTCCAGGTTTTTAAGTGTATGGTAAATGATGACTGATCTTGGTATCTTGCTGTATTTTGTATTGTCGGATCATGATTAAATTAATGCATATAATATCTTATCAAAACATTATATATGTTCATCAGATTAATTTATTTACATAACGTTTCCTTTTTGCATAGTAACTAACGAAAACATAATATGTGGTAAATTGATTTATCCTGCAGTCTCTTTGACTTGTTTCCTTCTTCACTATACATATAGTTGTTTATCTCTCCTTCCAACGTTATATATGTATTTGCTTCAGGGTTATTTGCACAGTATTCGTATACATATATTTTACAATGCAGCATTCAGTGTTATTTGCACAGTATTATTTGTGTACATATATTTTACAATGCAGCAGTGTCCTGACATACAATAAAAAGGAACAATATCATTTGAACCTTATGCACATTTTAAGACCAAATTACCAAATGGATGGAATTTACACTACATCGTTCATATATTGTTTCTATGTTGTTTAAATCAGGAAGGTGCCATCCAACACAAATATTCTAACGTAACGAATGTTAATGGAAGCAAATACGTTGAAGCACTCAACTTTCTAAAGGATCTTTATATCTGGGACACAATAATCGGTGTGAAACATAAACCTGTCTTTGACCAGGGGATCCTATTTAGCGAGTAAGTGAATGCAGACCGGATATAATGTTTGTCTTACAATGTTTACTCAAACATGTGATAATCTTTAGAGAGTAAGTGTTTGTACACCGAATGTAACCCAAATGTTGGTCTTAACAATGATTACTCAAACATTTGATAATGTTTACAAAGTAAGTGTTTGTAGACCGGATCTAATCCTAAAATTGGTCTAACTAAGTTTCCTCAAACATGTGATAATTTTATAAAGTAAGTGTTTGTACACGGGATGTAATCCTTATGTTGGTCTTAACAATCATTACTCAAACATGTGATAATTTTATAAATCAAGTGTTTGTACACCGGATGTAATCCTTATGTTGGTCTTAACAATGATTACTCAAACATGTGATAATGTTTACAATTTAATTGTTTGTAGACCGGATGTAATCCTAAAGTTGGTCTTACTATGCTTACTCAAACATGTGAAAGTCTTCACAAATCAAGTGTTTGTAGACCGGATTTAATCTTTACAAAATAAGTGTTTGTACACCATTTGTAACTCTAAATTTTATGTCACACTGATTGTTATCCTTTGTACGAAAGTTAGTGTCTGTACAATGTTTGTCATCCGATGGCTGACATAACAATAAATACTCGTGGAATTTGCCGAAAATTATTATGCAAACACCCATTTAATAACGTCTAAATACTTATAGTAAACTTTACTTCTGGGTGGCATCTTACTACTTCTAAGCAGCAACTTACGTGTCAAAACAGTTGAAATATTTCGACGTCTCCTCTAATTGATTTTCACTCTCATACTGAATTAATGTACGTTAGGCGCATTGCTAATATTTTCAAACCTGGTTTACATTTAGAATACTTAAGCGAATTATTGTCATTTTTGTGCTCTCGGTTTTCTTAACATAATGCTCTGTGTCTATGATGTACTTACATTTTGACAAAGAATACAAAAAGGTTCAACAGAACAAACTACTTCACAAACAGTTTTGCATTGTTAGTTACATTAGCTAATACCTGACGTATAAGATATCTAAAAAGGCATTCAGAAAATCTCTTTTCCCCTTTCTACATATTAAATACAGAAAAATTAAAACAACAAGCTAAAATTTAACAAATAATTTATTTACCTGGGAAACGATTGTAAAAATAAAGACAGAATTTACGGTTTTAAGAAACAAATCCTAAACATAATCCAAGAATGTTCCACAAAATAAATTGCAAGATTCCTCGTAATGAAATGATCTAAAATATTCTAGTCCTTTGGAAAATACAAGATTGACATGAATGTCGGACATCCGAGAAGCACACATGTGGCCAACCGATCGACCTTTTCTCAGAAGCAAGTTCCGAATAAAAAAGGTCTTTGTGGGATTCGTCTGTTATCAATCCAACATACATAGTCCTGCTATGATACGATGTTGAAGAAGTAAAAACAGTTTGCCGTCTCATATCGTGTGCAGGTAGATATGTTGTGGGGATGTCCCAAAGGCATGCTTAAACAGGCCAGTGAAGAAGTTGCCGAGGAGAGTGTGGGCTAGGTCACAATCATGTTTCGCTTCTCTGCAGCTTTTGAATGGGTCGTAAAAACTGCACAATGGCTTTTCTGTTATCGTGGAAGGACTGTATCTAGATAGAACGCCTCGGTGGAGTCTGCAAAGAAAAATAAGATAGGTTTGTGCTGTTTTCTGCATTTCACTAGCACTTTCGTGACGGAGAAGATCATGTTGATTGTAGAGCTCTCCGCAAATCACGTACTTCGACTTTGGATACACCCTGTCAGCAAGTGTCTTCAGTAACTCAGAATAATACGCGCAGACTTTACTCATGAAGGTATATACTCTGTAGCTTTCGCAGTCACTTCTCTCGCCATTATATTTATACAGGGTTACAACGTTGGATCTGGCATGTCATGTCTGACGGCTGTTCACCGTAATCGCAGCACTGGCAGAGAAGGTCGTGCAGATGTATGAACAGCACGCTTCCACAACACTTGATGATTGCTGCTTTTATGACATGATTCCCTGCGGATTTACCTAAAGACAGTTTCTCTAACTTTTCCTTAGTTCTGCCACAGGAGGTTTCGCGTCCAGTTCGACCATGAGAGAGAGAGGTTATCAATTGTGCTGAGATAATCGTTATTCACGTGATTATCTCTGGAGTACAGTTAAAAATAGTACAGCGACCAACGCTACATATGTTCACTCTTGTCGTTGACTGTACTGCCTGCGGTTGACTTTAATGGTGCTATCACGTTCTTCGTGAGACCCATTGCATTATATATCACACTACGGTTCCGATATCTGCCGAAATATCAGGCAGAGCTAAAGCCACTATCCAAGTATCACTGCTGTGTTATCCACTGCACTATATTTATGGAAGACCTGTGGGCCTGGAATGTCCTCTGGCAGGGGGGATTGTTTGTATTCCAGGTGAGCAGTGGGACGTTTTTCTATGACTGGCGTGAGTGAGGCGTAGTCAGCCTCAAGCCGGCCATTCTTCATTGACTTCTTTTTACCAAATGTATGTGTGGCTGTGCTGTAACGCATTTTCGATATAATCCCATCTCTCTTTGGCTATTCCGTTGGACGTTATTGATTCAAACTTCTCTGAGAGAACATAAATGAATTCCTCAGCCTTGCCAGGACGTCTTTTTCACATTAATGTATGGTGGTTTACCCTCTTGCCTAGAACGGTTTATGGTATTTGGGTGAAGTTTCATTTCGCAGCACAAGAACGAGTGGTCACTGTCGCAGTCAGCGGTGTGGAAGGCACAGCTAAGAAGACCGCCTCGAAATTGTCAAGTCCAGTTGGTGCCAATGTTTGGGCCAGGGATGCCAAACATGTCAAGACAGAAATACCACGAGTTTTGTCAGCACCCACCTTTACGTTGAAGTTTCCTAGTAATATCAAGATCGCTTCTTTGTGAATTGTGTCGATGATTGAGTTTAATTCGTTGTACAAATCATATTTTGTATATGCAGTGGAGCTCCTTGTTGACGTTTCCGATTGATGTGTGGCAGTAGAGGGATAACAGTCTTTCGTTTTTTTGTTGGCAGGGTTCTATTGAACCCAGAGTTCCTTACTGCGAATCCATACCAAACGCTCTAACATCGACAGCGCTCTTTCCTTTAAAAACTACTTGTAGTTCTCTTCTCTGCGGAACCCATGACCGGGTAGCCTATGCTCTTGTAGTACGCTGATGTCAACCTGGAGTCATGCATATTCGTGATTGACGACTGAAGTCTCTCGAACATTGCTGATTGCATAAAGATAATATGTGTGGCCAGTCAGTATGGTCCGGATAAGCCAGGTCAGGTGCCTAGCTTGAGGATTGGAGGTTTCTTTGTTGGATTTTTTTTGTTATCTCTTGGAGCAATATTTGTATTCGCTTTATCAGGTACTCATGTACCTTAATCCTACACGCCCAGTTAGACATACGAACTGTGGCGGAACAGCACATTATTGCCTGCGGCCTGAGTAGTGTCAGGCGGGTTAGTAGCTCTCCAGTGAGACATGTTGATCTCTCCCACCCTGTTGTGTCGACTGCGTGAAGTGAAGCTGTAGTGTCATCTACATGGCGGAATCATGGACAGCGTCATATGGAGAATCAGTTGTTGCTCATGCAGCTGATTCCCCAAATCTACTCAGCTGAGTTATATAAGGTAAAGGACAAGCCGATACGCCATGGCACCAGCGACGTCGCAGGAGTTACCGAGATGACACAGACAACAATGCCAGCTATCATTAAGGACTCCGTCTCTGGATTTTGTGTTTGGGTTTACTTCCTTAGTCTTTCCCAATATAGGATATGGTTGCAAGGCAGCGGAGGTTTCAAGTCAGAGTTTATATTCTCCTAGATCGACCATCACCCAAGGTTAACGACCATTTCCCCAAAGTGTCTGGTTTTGAGGCGTCAGAAAATCGTGTAGCATCCTTTCTCCAGTCTGTTTAAACTTGTTCCGCCAGGCTTAGCTAAACCACTCGTTGAAGCCTGTAACTAGACATGGTTGTCAGACGTTCCATCACATGCAAACCGTTGGGTTTTCCCAAGGGAACAAGGTTCTTATTTTCTACTCCACCAAGGCAATAACATAACAACCATTGGATATGCCTTAATATATCTAAAACATTTTTTTAGCAAATGGTGTAAATAATAGTAGTTTTGGATGTTTAACATAATATATACCACATGTACCTTTTGCGTGAACTACATGACTTTGCATTTAGCTTGATTACACAGAACGATCCATACTGTGCAAGTCACCTGCGCGAATCAACAAACAGGGCAGAAGCTACCATGAACAGTTGTCCATTATAATTATCAACACCTTCAATTGAACTTCATTCTTTAATTCCTTTGTCAAATAATGGGTTATAAGTCATACTTATGCAAGAGATCTTATTTGTTTTAATTGTAAAATGCATCCGTTGAAGAAACAGCCATAAAAAGTTAATTTATTTGATATGTGTTATGTATATTTTCAATGGCATTTTCAAAACACAAATTATATTTATCACAACAATAAAGAAATAATATTTGTTTCATTTTATATCTACCCCGTATATTTTAATAGTTATTTTTGTTACACTTTCAAATCGTTTTATTGTGTTTAATTGTAATTACGACTTTTTGAAAAAGTTTTTCTAATACGATTTTTTAAATGGTATGTATTGTCGTCTGCAAATCATATTTCTATATTCTGCACTTCAACCAAAGGCATATGCTACAATTGAAAAATAATGACTATTTTTATTTTCAGCTTCAACATGTATCGTAAGAAAATAGGGGATGATGAAGTTCGTGGTAAGTACAAACAATACCATATACGCTCTGTCTGTCTGTCTGTCTGTCTGTCTGTCTGTCTGTATGTATGTATGTATGTATGTATGTATGTATGTATGTATGTATGCATGCATGCATGCATGCATGCATGTATGTATGTATGTATGTATGTATGTATGTATGTATGTATGTATGTATGTATGTATGTATGTATGTATGTATGTGTCAGAGTTTGATCCTGAAAGATGGACGCCATCGCTTAACTAATCGAGAAAAGCTCTTCCGGTGTATTGCTATTTTTATAATATTTGTGCTTATTGTCTATCTTCGTCTACATTATTGTGTTTCATCATGCATTGGCTGTTCCGTTCGTTTTTCTCAGCTGTTTTGTTCCACTGTTAAGACGTCGTTTGTTTTTTAATAAACCGCCGTCACGTGACAGCGTACAATATGACGGACCCTCATTAATTGGATTAAATGACCACACCTTGGTTCTAGATACTCCATTGTGCTCAAGAATGAACGAATATGGAATACATTCATCATTACTTAAAGGTAAACGAAAGCGACAAAAACGTTGTTTCAAAGCTTTCCGGCGTAGAACAGGAAGGAGAATTCACGTTATCTCCCTTTTGCCAGTAACAGATAGACAATTTAAAAATTCTGCCGTGAATTATAATAACCTGGTTCAAATTTCTCTTCAATCGTCAGCCGTTGTGTTAGCAAATATACCACTACGTGTTGCATTATTCAATGCTCAATCAGTAGGATCACCGGAAAAGCGCACAGAAATTGTTCATGTTATCAATGACCAGAATATCGACGTCTTCTTCCTGACAGAAGCATGGTTACGATCGTCAGGTGATGAACCTAACTGTGCTAATTTTATACCCAGCGGTTACTCCATCACATTGTTACCCCGCAACTCTCGCGGAGGTGGAATTGCTGTATTTACAAAGAATTCCATGATCAAATACCTTAAGTACAACACAATCTTCAATTTCTGCCACACATCCTTTGAACTAGTTCAAACAACGCTCACACTGGAACAGAGGTCAGTCCATTTTTTCTATCTCTACCGCCCTCGTCTTAGTAGAAAAAACACGCTGACTGAATCTCTCTTTTTGGAGCAGTTTCCAAATCTTCTGGAGTATGGAAATTCTATAGGTGATAACCTAATTATTCGTGGAGATTTCAACTTTCACTTTTGACTGTTCATGTTTTCAATCTTAAACAGTCACTTAACCAACCCACCCATAAACTTGGTCACATTTTATACTGGTTTCTTTATAGACCTGATGATAATACTCTGCAATCCACCCTTATATCCCAAGAACTTGCATCGGATTACCTCTGCATTGTATGCCATCTCGACGTATCAGTCCCTAAAACTTCACCTCTATTTGCTACTAAGTGAAACCACCGTATCATAAATAGAACCAAATTCATGCATGACATCCAATAAAACCTAACTACTTTCTTACAGCCAACAGCGGAACAATTTGATAACTGCCTGCGTTCATTGATTGAAAAACATGCCCCAGTCACCAAATGCAGATTATCAATAACAAAGTTTTCTCTATGGCATAGAAGTGTTAGCTTATCACTGCTAAAAGACATCGCCGAAAAGCAGAGAGGCTTAAGCTTTCCACCAGACTAACTATTGATAAACACATTTATGAAGCCGCTAAGAAGAACGTCAAAAACATAGTCGATTTAGCCAAATTACCCCACGACAGTACTAAAATCACGGAGAGTTCCAGCTGCAAAGAGCTCTTCGAGATAACTAACAAACTAATGTCAAGGAACAATTGTACACCACTTCCAACATCCTTCTCTCCACTAGACCTTCCGGACCAATTTTCAAATTTTTTCTAAGACAACGTACAAACCATTAGAGATTCACATGACGGCAGAATTTCAACTGACTCTTCACCTTACAGTCATGATGCAGAATTTCAGCGGCAACTATTAGGAGCATTTGATCCTGTTTATATTGATTTAGTACGGATAATGGTGCTGAAAAGTGCATCAAAGTCTTGTGAACTTGATCCAATTCCGACATTACTGCTGCTTCTGTCAATAGACCCAATATTGCCTTCACTAACTGATGTTATTAATATCCCTCTCTCATCGGGAGAATTCCAATAATTTTAAAAAACTGTTATCGTAAAGCCATTGCTGAAGAAATCAACACTTGATCATAACGATTTAAAGAACTACCGCCCAATTTCTAATTTCCCATTTATATAAAAAAATCTTTCAAAATGTTGTTCTAACCCAACTTGTATCTGATTTAAATTCAAACAGTCCTTTTAACAAACAACATTCTTCATATCACACTTTCCACAGTACGAAAACTACTCTTCTGAATGAATTTAATGACAGTTTATCTGCTTTGGATAGTGGATAGATTACAGTCCTCACTCTCCTGGATTTATCTGCAGCATTTGACACAATAGACCATGATATATTACTTCACCGTCTCCAGCATGTATTTGGCATTCAGAATATAGCCTCAAATTGGTTCAAGTCCTACATAGTCAACAGGACACAAATTATATCTGCAAATGGAATACACTCCAGCCCAGTTGACGTATATTGTGGTGTTCCACAGGGATCTGTTCTTGGACCTGTTCTAATCATTTCTGTATACTCAGCCGCTCTCAAGTGTCATAGATCATCACCCAGTGTCGCACCAGTTGTATGATGATGACACACAAATATACAAGTCTAGCCACCCAAATGAAGTTGATGCTACCATACATGGAGTAGAGAAGTGCATTTCTGATGTGAAATCATGGATGACATGTAACAAGCTGCAGATAAATGATGACAAAACTGTGGCTTTTCTGATCACAACACAAAGACTTTCTCATTCACATCCTTACCTCAGACAATAAATATTAGCAACACCAACATTAAATTCTCACAGTCAGTACGAAACCTAGGCGTTACTCTAGACAGTACTTTCACATTGCACCAACATGTCATGAACATATGCAAGGCTGCATATCTTGAATTGAGACGCATCAGTTCCATTCGTAAATATCTTTCGGATGATACCACTAGAATAATTGTGTGTTCATTAGTACGTTCAAGACTGGACTATTGCAACTCAATTCTGTCTTGTTCATCCCAATATTTACTCCAGAAACTTCAAAAAGTTTAAAACACAGCTGCACGGATCATCTTTAGAGTACCTCGATAAGAGCACACCTCACCACTGCTCTGCACCCTACACTGGCTATCGATTCGATACAGAATCAAACACAAAATTTCTTCTCTGTGCTATGTTTCAATGACAGACTCCAGTCAAACACACCTATCCAGCCTCACCCATATGTAGACACTAGCTAGATACTTACGCTCTTCTTCTGATAATCGTGACTCCCACGGTGAAAACAAAGTCATATTGACAACGTTCTTTTGCATACCTGGGCCCGTCGACGTGGAACGAATTGCACATTCAAATTAGACACAAAGACACAGTGGTTCCTTTCAAGAGTGCTCTTAAACTTCACCCGTTTCGACTGCAGTGACAAACTTAGAGACCTAATCGTGTTTTGTATCTTATATGCTTTCAGCATGATTTTATGTTTTCCAATTTCATTGTTATTGTCATTTGTTTTGCTGTAGTGTAGTCATATCATTATGGTTGGTGTAAAGCGCTTAGTGCTTCGAAAGATTAGGCGCTATACAAAGTCCTCATTATTGTTATTAATATTATTATTATTATGTATGCATACATTTATGTATGCACATTAATAACATTTCATTTTAATCGCCTACAATAAAAACATTTGCATACTACTGTGTGAAATTGATACAGAATTGTATTTATTTGCGAATGAAACGAATTCATAAAAATTAAGTACAGAATATAACGTTTTTATTTTGGTACATTTTACCCGTCTCACTGAGCATAGGATGCGCTTTAAACGTTGTCTATTAAAAATAGTTAAGAATCTAATTATCTAAGCGTAATCTCTTTATCATTTCAGGCATTTCATTTAGAGGGAGAATATGTGAGCTTGGCGGCAGAACGGCGGTTATCAAGGAAGGACATTATGTTCAGACGGTCTATACAGCAGCTCACGAACTAGGTCACAGGCAAGTTAACTCCTAGAGTCATAGTTGTCTCCTGGTTTTGCTTTCACTCGCATAGCAACTTTGGCGTCTCTTATTTGATTTTGATTTTTATCGGGCTAATATCCTCCCATCTTAAAGAAGTTCGCTTTATTTCAGAATTCCTATATCTCAGGCTCCATATTAAAGTAGTATTTGAGTCGTCGATAATTTTTGCTATACTATTAAAGTAAGATACATAAGGATAAATAATCACATGACCTTGTGAATGCTACAAAAATTATAGGCTATCGTTTTTCAAAGCTGTGTTCATACAATATGATATTGCGTTTCTCTAAGAGCTCTGACAAAGAGATAAGAACTTAATGCGATATAATAACGTTATATAAACTTAATACTCAGTATGGTTTAAGACAGGAGTTACCTATGGATGCTTGCGTGACAGATCATGTATATATGTTACCAAAAAATGATGTTAAGGAAGCCTCTCAGATTTGAAAAACAATTAGAACTGTCTAATAGACTGTAAAACCACTTATGTTACATGTCGCGGGGAATTAAAGCACGTGCATGTATGGTGGTTTTGAAATTGTATCTGTTTGAAAAATAAAAATAATTACGCGCTTACTAGTTAATATCAGATATAATCTATTAAATGATGATCTATTTTGAAAACGTAATTAGTATTACCTGCCAGGTTTTGTGTTATGCTTTGTACATGCACTGTTCTCAGAACTGAGCAACGAATGAAAGTGATTGGAAGCACATAAATATGCGTCGATATTTGTTTTCGATTCACATCGTCAAAATCAATGTTCTCATTGCAAACGTTGCACTCCACCTAACTTAGCCTATAGCTATGCGAATATCATTACATTATTTCTAGTCTTGGAGCATGGCACGATGGCGATGGGACCGCCACAGCTTGTGATCCTATGGATCATTTTATTATGAGTCCATTACCGATACCTTCCGGCCCATTCGTACGATACTCCATAAACCCTTGGCTGTTTTCAAATTGCTCAGTGGATTCATTCAAGTACACACTAAGGGGCAAGTATGTACATTTAATAATTTGATAAGAAACACTATACAATAGCATTATTTGTTGACGTCTCTAATGATACAGATTTGTTAATTATATACGAATGGCATATTTGATTTGTAATAACACGTATACATACAAACATATATCGTTGCGTGTGTGGGTTTGGGTGTGGGTGTATGTCATTCTAAACTAATGCAAATGTATAAAGGTTTAAATAGAGTTAGTTACTTTGGTAGATATGTAGGTAGCCTGAAACATTTGTCAGGTATTTCATTCCTTCGAATTGTCTCACAAATTGTAACATTATGTTTTCATATCTCAGAGACTGTGTAAAGACTCGTGGTATGGTGTACAACCCGGCGGAATGGAGCAAGTTTATGATGAAACAACCATCACAGGTGTACACTCCAAACGAGCAATGTCGTCTCATTAATGGACCCAATTCTGTGCACTGCGGGGTATGTTTTTAAGGTTTTCTTTATTTTTTGTTGTTGGTTGTTGTATTTTGCTATTGCTCTGTGCATTTATCTATATATTAGAATAATTATATTTATGCTAGTGAATTCATTTTCTAAAATGATATAACTCCTTTTTTACATTGCAAATTTATATCAATTATGATTCGATTACAAGCCCGCGAATGAATGCAAGAAAATACATTACTAAATGATGCCAGAGAAATATGTATATATTCATAGGTTGAACGTGATTTAAGCACAAACATTAATATTTACATACAAAATTAGACCGATTAAATGCAGAATGGCGTAAAACGTCTTTAGGAAAAGAAACCCCTGGCGTCACCAGGGTTGGTATCACCCAATGCGGTAAACTCATGGTGTCATCCCTCCGGACTTCCACCATGGATTTCTTCTTCTTAAAATAAGTACACAGTATAAAAATGACAAGAACAAAACAAATTAATTGATGGTCAGAAGGTAAAAAAAATTTAAGAACTGTAACAATGTTAAGTTATAATTAATTTTACATTAAAATTTGCAATTTTTCATTTTGGTGTCATCCCTCTGAGATGGTGTCACCTGGTGCGGTCCGCACCCACCGCACCCCTTAACGACGCCACTGGAGAAACCTCTCTAAATATAAGTAAATATGAACTAATGTTAGATAAAACATAAATATAAACAGTGAATATTATAACAAATGGTATGAAAAGTAGACAATAAAGGTAAAATTATGCGGAATGCGCGATCATCTTTAAAGTTTTCTTTATCGTGAGTATGTTATCTAGAGGGCAGCTAAAAGGTAGAAGGACTAAACGTGAGCGTTTTTTAATTTGACGAATATGAAAACATTATAGTTTATATAGAAAGAAAAGAGAAGGAAAGAGAATTGTAAAGGAAGAATTTCGCGTTAGTGTTTACAGCTTTTTTATGTTTTTATAATCTGTTACTAATAGCTGTTTATTGTATTGCTGTTTGAAATTCTTACAGGCACGAGCTCGTGTATCATAGAACAATGAATCGCCCGTTTTACTAAACAGTAAGAGGAAATGTTTGTTTTCTTACTGCCAACTGACCTTAACTGTCCGTCTGTACGTTCAACAGATGGGGTAAACAGACCAAATTTTGGAGGCGTCGATTCGGCAAACCGAGGCTTCCTCGAAAATGTTACATAGAAGCGTCAATTCAGCTATCTGAGGCTTCCTCGAAAAGCGTTGAAAAAAAGACGCCAACGTCGTTGGCACTCACCCCCGCTGCTGCTATGCGTTAACCGAATATTTTATCAAGTCCGACACGATATCGCGTCCGAGGATCTGATAAATTTATCGTCACAAATCCGTGTGGGATTGACTGAGCGTGAATAAAGAAATTTCTAAATCGATTATGATCCATATCACCGCCGCACCAAGTTTGCCAAATATTTCGTAGCGTATGAGTATCAACTCCATTGAATTTACATAACAAATTACAGTTATCTCTGATCACTTTTGGCATTTGAGTGTACCATTGAGTGACATATATCACGTCGGTGTTTTTATGCCCGCCTCTGGAAAATATTCTATCAGGATTCTTTTAATTGTCTAACATCACATCATCATATACGACTAAGTTATTACTACTCCATCGATATCATCAATGCTCGGTGCTTCTTCGATTTCTGTTATAAATTGAATAATACCTTCGCCGTTGATTTCTATAGCTCTGTCGTTCATATCATTTCACTTTTCGTAGCATCGCTGATCCTCTACACTCGGGGCGACCAAATACAACTTCTTCCATTTCATCCATCTCGTTATCAAATTAAGTAGTAGTTGTTTCTTGCCGCTTCCAGATGGTCCGATTATAATCGCACGAATAGAATTCAGCAACATTGCATGGTGTTTATTTGATTCCCGTCGTCAGGTAGCTGAATAATCAATTACATTCATGTTATTATAAATATATTATGAATCTATATTGTGTGAAGTGTAAGAAGCGTACTGGCACAAATAACTTGACTATTACAAATAGCAATAACAAATCAGCGCTTTCTGGTAAGTGTGTACAATGTAGTACAAAGAAATTTAAATTTGTTTCTAAGGATATTTAAAAAAAACGAGGAGGTGATATTGCAGCTAAGTTAGTAAAACTACCAGGAAGACCATGGGAAAAAGTATCCAGGACAAAAACATCTTCCAGGGTATAGTTATTGTGGGCCCGGGACTAGACTCGATATCAGACTCGATGATCAAAACCAACCCCGACCCGGTGAATATCCAATAAACGCTACTGATAAGGCGTGTTATGCTCATGATGTTGCTTATAAAAGCAGTAATTTGCAACACAGACATCTCGCAGATGTAAAATTAATTCACGCGTTGAATTCTATCACTGATAAATCCTTCAAAGAAAAGTTGGCTTCATGGTTAGTAAAATCGGCAATGAAAGGTAAATTGATATTAGGTGCTGGTGATTAATAACAACATTAAATCTATTTATTATTCTCCAAAAGGATACTGGAGGGGTAAAGCAGCAATCAGTGAACTCGCTAGCGCAGCAAAAGTGAAAACTAGCACCGCCGCGGATTGGTTATCCAAAGAGGCGATATGGCAAATTTATCTACCACCGCCTAAACAAATTAACTACTCGCATTTTGATGTGACCATTCCTAATGATGTTCATCAAGCTGATATATTATTTCTACCACTTGATGGTGGTTATGGTGGTTACAAATACGCGTTAACTGTAGTTAATGTTGCGAGTCGATCCAAACAAGCAGAACCGCTAAAAACAAAATCATCAACTAAAGTTACTTCTGCGTTTGAAAGGATTTATCGAAGGGTTCCTCTGCGCTGGCCAAATCTATTACAAATTGATCCTGGCAAGGAAATTCAGTGTGCGGTTCTATCAGTGATGAAGACTCATAATACCGCGTTATGACGAGGGCATACTGCACTACATCGCGATCAGGCAATTGTTGAACGATTTAATCGGACACTTGCTGAGCAATTATTTGGATATCAATACGCGAAGGAATTTATTCAGGATAAACGATCCCGTGAATAGGTCAAGATATTACCAGGTGTAATTACCTCGTTGAATAACGAAATTACTCGAACAATTAACATAAAACCTAACAACGCGATTAAAAAGAAGTATATACTCGTATAACCGTAAAATGGATTTTCAAAACAACCAATTCTCGGTAATGTCACTGTTAGGTATTTAAACGAACCAGAAGAGCTCGATGGTGGTACAAAGAGAGCTACTGATGCTATTTGGAGTGTTACTGTACATAACATATCTAACATAACACGATCCACGGGTAGACCAGGAATTTATATATTGGATTCAACTGCTTCTCAGCGAGGATTTACACGTGATCAACTTCAAGTGATACCCGAGGATACTCAATTACCACCGCGTGTTCTTAACAAGCACCTCTGCGTCTGTTGCACTCAAGACAAGTCAGCATCACATTATCACTGGTATGATCAACGCTGCTATTTTTTCTGTATACGGTGAATTGGCGATAGTGTTTATCCGACCAACGCCAACTCATTACACAATTGCAACTCGCGTAGTAATTATTCTGTTGTTGTTTCAACGTGGTTATTAATTCAGCATCGATATCAAATTCTCTGTTGATTTTTTTATCCTGTTGTTTATAACCAGAGTTTTTTTCTGATTATATCATCGCTAACAATATCATTGATTGTACTGTCATTATCATCTACAACAACTCTGCGAAGCTGATTTATTCTTCGTACTCTGGACACCGCCTAAATTCGACCATTCGATGTGATTATCTACCATCCTAACAATTGTATCTGATATAGTCAATCCCTGTGAAGAATGTATTTTTGCTGCGTAACCTAGCGTCCATGGTGATTTATCAGCGCGTAATGCATCTTCGACGACATTGATATCAACTAACACAATATCGTTTAACACTAAATTCTGATTTTCACGCTGTCCTGGAATATCAACTTCGATATTCTGCTTTCGTGTATCATTGGGTCTATAACACAGCAGTGTTGGAAGTGTTGCAATTTTTTCTTTATGTAATTCAAATAACTTCATCTGAAGGGTTTCTCTGACTATTTTTCTATTCGCTGCTATCAAATCGTTTGGTCTCCGCTCTTCCCAGAAATCATTTAATGCTGTTTCTGAAAAATATGTACGTGGTATTTCACATTGGATTCTATCCGGTTGTAATCTAATTAGTTTTTTGAACTGGCGTAATTGTTCATCAAGTGCTCTATGATCAGTATTAATTTCTTCATAATAGTCTACAAAATTATTTAGCCAATCATATAGAGACAAGCCGACAAATGGTGGTGGTTGACCATGATCGCCACACATGATGACTTTTGTATTCGCTAGCAATAACCACTCGAGAAACTTTTGTAATTCATATAACGACACCGTGCATATCTCATCCCAAATTACGACTTCAGAAATAAATTTCTCGCCCATTCGATCGGGAGTTAATTCATCTGCTGTCCATCCAAAGAAACTGTGATAACTGCTTGCATTAATTCCTCGTTGTTTCATCTCTCTGGCATGTCTGTGGGTCGGTGTTAACACGATCATGTTTGATTTGGAAACGCTAGCGCTATGTTAAGAATATAACGTATAAACGTAACATTAAACGTAACGTATGAAGCTGTAATCGGCTTTGTATCTACATTTTGGATCAGATATATGCGGTGTGTTAGATAGTTCCGATATCTGATTATTTTTTAAATAATTATCTTCAATCGTAACATCTGCTGATTTGGAATAATCACACGGTATTTACCGCTTAATTCTCCATGATCCCCATCTCTCGTCAGAATTAGTGAATTTGGCCACTGCGTTGCTGTGTTTCATGTATATGTAAAATGAATCAGTGGCGACTCTAACTGCGGTGTCAAGAAATCTATTTATCATCGAAAATAAATTAATAGAAGCATAAGCCAGCATAGACGACCTCAAATGTGTGTACTGAAGACTGTATCCATCCTTGCGAGTAACAGTTGTACCCAATTTGGTTCCATCGGAAAAGAAAGCGTCTTTGCAGTTTACATATATACCCTTAGATGTTACATCTGCGATTATAAAATCGTATTCGATGTTATCTATAATCAACCGTGAAGAATATCTTGTATTGTCGTACTTTCCACCCTCTGTGAATTTACCGAATATTCTTCTACTGAGTTCTTTTGCATCTTGTTTTCTATTTTCAAATAACTGTTTGGACCATTTCAAGATATATTCTTCGTCGAGATCGGGAAATTGATTTTTGTTTTCATTGATTATACTATCTAGATTGGGTTGTGGTAACCAAACCTCAGTCTGCGCGTGATACGATATAATCGCTTCACCGACAATCAACAATATCAGCATTTTAAAATCAATCATATACCGTAATAACACTATTGGCGTCCATTATTTTTCAGTTATGTGTCTACCAATCCAAATATAACAGCACGGATGAAGTCCTGTAGCTAATTCAAATGATAGCACACCATCGAATCCAGTTAAATCAAAATCAGGTAGTGGTCCATTAATCGCAACACGTGTCATTTCATGTGTGGGATGTCCAAATCGCTTGATGTATTCAACGCATTCTCCGTACCCGAGAAAACTCCCGGGATAACACGCGACTATATCAAACCGAAATAATAGTTTTAGGGTCGTATTTTGTATTCCATAATCCACTATGACCATACTCAACGCAACTTGATTTGATGTCTATGAGATATTCAGCTTTTGTTGATTTCCACATGTTTCTCTTTCTCGCAAAATGATCTGCAACTGACGGAATTGTAAAACCGTTTGTTAGTAATTATTCGTCGTAATCCATTGAAAAACTGTTAGCTAGTTTTTTCATCGCATCATGGATGGCTTCAGTACGGTATAATTCTCCATTGGGTCTTACAAATTGATTAAATTTGTCTTCTTCGTGCTCAAAACTGTAAAGTAACCACACTGACACAGGATCGTTTTTACTCAACTGGTAAATAAAATCAATTCAGCGAAGCAGCAGAGAGGGTGAACAGACCAACTTTTTCAGGCGTCAATTTAGTAAACTAAGGCTTCCTTGAAAATACTTTTTCAGGCGTCAATTTAGTAAACTGAGGCTTCCTTGAAAATACTTAATTAATTTTTAATAATAATTTGAGCAAAGAATGAAAAAAAAAAAGACGCCATTTAGTTGACGTTCACAATCTCGGCTGCTAATGCGCTAACAATTTTTTTGTGATGAAAGTCTTTAAGACGAAAATCCTTTCAGGATGAAAGTCTTTAGGACTTTACAAACAAACTAATTTGCAAGACTTCACCTCGCAGATCAATTAAATTATTAGATTGGTCGGTAAGTTTGAAATTAATTCTTGTTAACAAATTATTGTAACATCGCATATAGACTAGATTAGTTGGGTCTTCAATAATTAGAAATCCTGGAGGAGCTGTTGGTGCAAAAGAGTATAAAATATATCCCTGTTGTGCTTGATTTGATTGTTCGAGATTTATTTGATAATTTCCTTCGATAACGTCACATACTAAATTGAGCGCAATCACCGTTGAAATATTCACATTGTTCGGAGCAATATATCTACCGCCGCCTTCTGGATCATTATTAAATTTCAGAATATTTGCTGTAGGATTCTTCGATTTTTTCCAATTATCGTGGATTCTTTTGAACCCAATATCAATAGCATCGTCAAGTTGTTTCTTTAGTTTATCCGGGTTATATCCAGGGATTTTAAAATCTTTAATCTCAGTTTTATTAATATTGTATAGATCCGCAAACTTATCATGTAATATCTCTTCATTTAATACTTCTTGAATAATTATCGAGTGAAATATTTTCATATCATAGATGATTTTATTACCCGTTTCTACGATGCTGATAAACTCGTCTTTAGTGAGAGAGCCGGATTTAAGAGATATTAGCAGTAGTGAAAAATCATTATTCATTGCTGTGAAATTTCCGTTGATGAGAGGAACATAAATTGATTCAAAAATATTTTTATTTAAGAACTTACCAGGAGTATAATCTTGATAACTCTTGACTTCATTGACGGGTTTTATTTTGTTGGTGATATAATCGGATTTTTTAGGTTCGCGTGGAAAATCCTTCGAATTTTCTCGCGAGTTATCCGGTGGTAATTCAGGCCATCCTAACACTGATCTTATAGAACTCTGATAAATATCTACCATATATCCAGGAGAATTAATCTCAATTGCAGATGATAGAGTTGGTTCATGAACTGTTATAGCGATTTTTGATTCTTTTCCAGTGAGAGATTTTATTCTGCGTTGAAATTCAGCGTTGATCTGTTCGATTTGATATGACCCAGTTGGTAATGAGACAACGTTCCAGTCTGGGGTTCCATCTTCACGATTTTTCCACGCGAACACCAAGGAATTATTTGGTTGTTGACCACCAAATGCTACCGATCTAATATTAGGCCAGCTATGATACACTCGTAGTTTTGCTAGTGCGATCTCGCTCACGGGAACGGGAATCGGGAAATTCACACTAAATTCAGGACGCGTTGAGGTTACTGATATCGTGCTTGTTTTCACCGGTGTTGTATTCTCTACTATTTGTTGAAGTAGTTCTTGCGGTGATGTCATTATTATTATCATTTCTCTCTAATTTTAGCATTGTTGTTTTATACAATTCCGCCATCGTTGAGAATTCGCTATCTGATATTGTTGTGTCGTCGAGTGATGATGATATTAACGAGGATAATTGCGAGTAACCGGCAGATGCAATATGAAATTTTATTATATAATTATGTAGTTTACTCTGGCTACACGATGATAGTTTTTTTGTGATCCCGGTTAATATCCCGGCGATTGTAGCTATCGAAGAAATAACTATTGGTACTACAACCGGAGCAATCATTGTAACCGAAGACAGTATTATCCCAGCAGTAGTGATTATTCCCGACACTGAATACACAGTGACATCAACTGCGGTTATTCTTCGTTGGTATTTTTTTATTTTTATTTGATACTCCTCACAGAGAGAATTGAGTTTAGTTTGAAATTCTCTGACTTGATCATAGCGATACTGATTCGATGATGGAGTCATTTTATTTTAAAAGCGCTAGCATTTTCAATTGCGAAATCCGAAGGATTTTCCTTTCAGTTTAATTGTTTACTTAAATCCACTACGAATTCTACGTACCACGTTACTGAAACCCTGGCTAGATTTCTATCTGTAGTCGTTATCGTGAATTGTTCAGTTGTATCCTTGTCGATGATCGTTGATATCGTATTATTGACTCCAGATGAACTACTTGATGATATATTGAATTGAGTCGGTGATACTATTGTTAATCGATAAATACCCTTGACTGCTGCGGTTATGTTTAAAATGTTATTTGTGGGAGTCCACATAAATGAACCGTGTTGAATCGTGTATACTACGTTGTTGACGATAGATTTATCATGAGGAATTTTTGTTTTTTCAACAATACTTATCATCCTCGTTGCATCATCCTTTATTGCGTTGTTGAATGTTTTAAGCTCATCGATGGATTTTTTAATATTAGGAAGAGTTATTTCAACTTTATCAAACGGGGTTACAATAAATTTATCAACGATGTTTTTACGAAACATTGAAAACTGTCTCACGTGTTTATCATATTCGGATTGAAGAGTTGTTAGTTCCAACAAAGAATCTTTTATTGTGGTGAGTTTTGGTGCCGTTACTGGTGGATTTCCAAAAAATTCTAGTATGGGTTTATCAATCTGGTCAATTGTATTTCTTTGTGTTTCACTAAACTGGTTAAATACAACTATATGATCGTCATACTTATCATTGAGTGATTTCAATGAATTCGCCGTGTTATCGACTGTTGTTAGTTTATCCGTAATTGTTGAAACAAGTACACCTGGTTTGAGTTTACCCTCATCAGAAAATAACGCGATAGTATCCTCTGCTGCGTCTCGTTGTTTAACCAAAATATCATTAAGAGAGATATTACTACTTTTCAACTTACCCTGACGATCTTGAAATACAACTATTTCACCAGGATCAACATTTGCTAGGTTTAATATTTCAGCTATTTCATCTTCGATTAGTTTTTTAATATCCTTGTTATCAACGGTTTCAACTCCACTATCAGGTTTCTTCAGCGATGATAAAGGTCGTCCCCAAATATCAATCATTATTATAGAAATATTTTTATCGTTTAAATTCGTAGAATTTTTAATTGATGGATTTCATCATGGATTTCTAATCCTATGGATTTTCAATCCAACGACCGCTAGTATACTCATTCACTACTATATGAGGTGGTTTTAAAGATTCCTTTGAAATAGCATCAAGTACGTTTAATACTTCATTGCCACATATTGGAGGATCAATTATTGTTTGTGTTGGAAGTGTTGAATACAAAATTGGAAATCTTTTAAATTTCTTAATATAATTGATAAATTCTTTCGGCGGCGCTAATCCATATGAGTCAAAATAAATAATCCCGCGTGGATCAATCACGTATGCAACCCAGTGAGTTCCAGGTCCGGAGCTGTTATCTAAATTAATAATACCAGTTTCAACATCATTTGGTTGTGCCGGTAATTGATCTTTCATAAAAACCCCTCTGAAATGTTTTATTTTTAATTTTTTAGCGGTATCAATTAAATCAAAATTGGACATAGGAATCGCAGATTCCCGAACTATATCGTTCCTGGAATTCGAAGACCCTTTCCGCTGTACCATGTTGGGGTTCCTGGTAGTCTTAGACCCTTTCCTTTTTTTTTATAACCCTTTCCAGTTGCCTTTTTCAACGCCATTCCTGCTGCGGTACCAATGGCTCCTAACGCTGCTGCCTTCGCCACTGCTGGGGCCGCTGCGGCAATCAACCCTGGAATCAACCCTAACAACGGGAATATACCACCAGTCTTTTCCATGTTACGGATCGCGCTCGTAGAAAGAGTAACCTGAACTCCCTTTTTTTCTTCCAACGCTTTATTAAAATGATTAACCTGAGTTTTTGTTAGCGATAGTTTATTCCCTCCGCCATTCATTTGATTAAATTTCAGCGTTATTGTGGTTCCACATTGCTTAGCTGATTTTGATTGTAATTTTTTTAGCTGACCAGGTGTCAACGTAACATTGATATTACTATACGACATTATACAAAACAGATTGATTCTAAATCGGAAATGCAAGCATTTCTAAATTCAATTACAGATTTTCAACTGGTGCATCTGTGAATCTCATTCGTCCACCAGCACCCTCAAGTATCATTGATCTATCACTGAGAATAACAGCAACTGCTCTATAATTAACAATACCACCAGGACGGGTTACACGAGCTCGGAAGTGTATATCAACGACGGACTGTCTCATCAAGTCAAGATGTTCCAGCGAAAAGTAATAAATCGGGTACAGACTTCTAAAATCCAACTGTGATATTTGTAGACCAGTATCGACATTTTGATCGCGTCCCATATACGACAGCAACCGATGATAAACTCGTGCAATGTGGTTGTTTTCATAGTTAAGTTGTATATCCTCGGATGGTTCCTGCTGTCCGTTTATTCTCAGCGAGACTTCACTACACCCAATTTGATCAAATATCATGTGGGAACGTTCTTGATTATTTAATCGCGCAGTATTCTGTAGTGCAACAAATATGTGACGTGGAGCTGAAATACCCTGTTTTGATGCCATGTGCCATGTAAGTGTACCATCAATATTAGAATCCATGGTATCTGTGGACGTTGACAACCAACTTAATAATCTCTTCCCCCCTTGATCCATAAATGACAATAACCGCGGTTCTGTTGACAACGATGGAGTCAACACTGGCATCCACAGTGTTAGTTTTGATAAAACGACTTTACCAGCGGCAACGCCAGCAGCGCGCCAGATTGCAGCATTATCAGTACCCTTTCTCATTAGAGCTACAGTATGCTTTACTCCATAGATAACTTTTCTGACGTTTCTGCAAAATCCAAATATGTGATGGAGCGGAATAGCACATGAAAACCGTCGATGTTGTCCCTGCAACGTTGCTACTCGTGTTGCAAATCCTAGGTTATAATTAGTAATATTATTTATGACATCAAAATCGGCAGCTGGTCTTGTATATCCGGCTGGTGCTGGATCAACTGCAGTATCTCGTGTTGCTTTTACTCTAGAATACTGGACGTGCTCAGCGTTATCAGTAATATCCTTAGAGAACATCATAGATGGACCAGCTGATCTAGTATAATCATCTGAATATCTTGCTAGTCCAATTATTCCGGTAGCAACATCAACTTCACGTTCAATAGATTCGATTTCTCTTCCATCAATGAGATATCTAGCACTTTCAAATAACGCCATGATGCCATTGTTAACAAAACCAACTCGGATAGTTGGGTCATTTGCATATGGTGTATCATCATGCTGTAAAAGTTCACCTTCGACTTCAATAAAGGCTTCAGCGGGTAAAAAGTATTTACTGGTATCATGAACTTGAAGTTCAATTCTTCCACGAAGATCAGGTTGTACTGCATGATAAGCAAAAAATTGATAATCACGTACAGAGGTATCTTTAAGCACTGGGGCTTCCATGTCAAATGCAACATCAGGGTTCTGTTTGAACATTTTTATTATATACCCGTTGGTCTAAATCAAAATAATTTTTATAAATTAATTATTTAGTTGAGTATTTAAATAATGAAAATATCTGAAAAAAAAAACGATAATGAAGATAGCGTTAGAAACATTAATGTTTCTGATACAAGTGATTCTGATGCTAGTATTTCTACAATAACCATAACAACTGAGAATCCTGTCCAAATAACTAGAATAAATGATTCTGGAATCATAAATGATTCAAACCCCAGAAACACTAGTGTTTCTAACGCTAGCATTTCTACAATAACTATAATATTTGGAAATCCTCTCCAAATAAATATTTCTGGAAATACTTGTATTTCTAACGTCGAAATTTCCTAAAACTACTTCCGGAAATTCCACTTCCTGCTATCATATTTGCTGTTATATTATCCTGGGCGTTAGTCATTAACGACTGTAGTTTTTCATCTACTGCGTTATTTATAATTTTACTAACACTAGCAGGCATTATCGTGGTAGATGGCAAAACACTTGCATTAATGTTTTTAGGTTTTGATTGGAAATTCGAAGAATTTCGTCGTCGAACTAACGTTGTTAGTTTATCCTTAGCGGCTGAAAATGCCTTACTAGCAAGATCACCAACAGCGTTAATACCCTTATCTCGGATAACATCAATTGCTTTCATTGATAATTGTTTTGCAAACGGAGCCACTTTTGGAGCCATTCTTGAAAATAATCCCATTATAGTATTACCGAGACCATCTCCATAGTATGCTCGGTATTTTGGTAATCGTGAGTTTACCACGTAGACATTCGTTGGTTTATCATGGTTGTAGTGTATGATCATTATTCTATATACAGAATCACTAATGATTCTACAAATTGTTATTTATCTAATTAGTCGCTATGATAACCGTCCACTAACTCTTCAATGAAATCTCGATATGTTGCAATATCCATGATACCACCTTGAAATAACCTCCTACAGATATCAGCAGCTTCATTGATTATTTCCAGTGAGTTATTCCCGGCTCGTTTTCCTCCTACGAGTACTTCTAATCGTGCTATATCACTGAGAATATTACCGGGACATGTTACACTAGAATTTCCAACACTAGAGTGAAAATCCATAGGTGAATATCCCTTTCCGGTTTTTTTCTTAGTTTTTGCTTCTCTTTTTCTTTGTTGTTCTTGTTGCTTTTCTTCTTCTTCCTGTTGTTTTTCTTCTTGTTGTTGTAAATCATAATCATCAATTCCTCTCGTAAACATTTTATACTCCAGTTTTCCCCTTTTTAAACGATCAATATTTTGATTTATTTTAAACAACCAATCAACCCAGTCAGGTCGTGATATTTTACTCTCTTTATACTCGTCCTTCAAAAAACGTTCTCTTGAATAATAGCTTTGGACAGCAAAATTACCAAAGGCGATATAATCGTTGGGTTTTATTAATTGAAATTGTTTTATTTCTATTATACCCGTCGGAGTGAATTTGTCTATAAAGGGAACACCACGAGTAGTGGAAACTGCGCCCTCGTCTTCGGCGGATTCTTCAAGGACATCAATACCACTTTGTCGTTGTATTTCCATCTGAGTTGCCATATCACCTGAAAGTTTTTGTACAGCCTGTTTTGTTTGTCCAGTTTCGATTGCTATTTTTTCAAGTTCACCAAGAAGAGGCCTCTCTATTCGTTCCCCCTCTTTAGGGACATCTCCGTATATCGCCCGTTCAGTTGCTGTTTTCACACCCTCAGTTGCACTAACAATAGGTTTGAAGAGTTGCTCTGTATCCTCTGTAAAATCCGTCTGAAATGATTGGCGTTTTTGAAGTTTTTCACGTATACTTTCACGAAGGGGTAATATTTTCCGGATAGCGCTAAGCCTTTCTCTAGCTAATCTCGTTGTTAATGATTCTCCTACCATTATTGAAAGAGTATTACTATTGTCAAATTGAAACTCTTTGAGTTTCCATCTTCGATTTAGAAATGCAAATCATTTCTTTGCAAAGCACATTTAATTGCAAAGCATTTCATCAAAGATTTTTAAGTAAAAAAAAAATCACTAACCTAAAAATGCAAAGCATTTTAATACTTCCTTGTTATTGTACTGAGTCACACACATAATTTTACTTCCTCGTTTGCACAGGTAACATGTTATACATGTTATGTACATGTTATATACCGTACTGGTTATACAAACAAAGGAGGCTCTCTACGCGTGGGGCTCATCACCTTCAGAGTTTTCCATTAGTATTTTTAATTGTCTCACTTTACAATTAATAATTCTTTTTTGTTCATATTCTAAGCCTAATTGCTTTCGTACACGTTCAACGATGCTACATAATGGTACGAAGACATTAACATCTTCAGTATTTACTAAGCTCTCACGTATAAGCTTTTGGATATTCTTGATTAAAAAATATTTTTTAGATAGGACATATTTTCCTGTCTGTTCTGCAAATTGTATATCCTCGAAATCGGTCATAATTTGATCACAATCCAAACCTGAACATAGTTTTATATTTTGATCCTTAAGTTTGTTGATTTCAATAATAATCGATTTGAGATTTTCAAGATTCATATATATATATAAATATATTTGTTCAAATACAAAATATGAAAATTCTTTAGAATTAAAAATACAAAGTATGAAAATACAAAGTATTTTAAAAATGAATTCTGGATACACTAATGTGTTGATCACATCTTAGTATACCCAGAAGCTTAATGCGATTATAGGTGATTATGATTATATATACAATGAATGACGACTGCACTTACAACCCCTGATCTAGTGTGTAGGCAGTTGTATTATACACATAGGACGGTACAATTACACATTCACCGTTTTGAACCCCCTTGGTGTTTTATACATCAAGCAGCGCGCTCAACGTACAACCGACAAACACATAACAATAGATTATAGGTGATTATGATATTTACAATGACAATGAATGACGACGGCACTTACAACCCCTGATCTAGTGTGTTAGGCAGTTGTATACACATAGGACGGTACAATGCCATATATTTCCGCGCTCGAGTGTTGCGGCAAATTTTAGGCATAACAAAGGGTGGATTATAATTCAATGGAACGATGATGGTAATGATGTGGGCGTGGTAAACCAAACCAACATGGCAACCCATGAAAGAATTCGAATTCATGGTTGCATGAGTTGGAAAAAAACACCAACCCACGCTACCGAGAATGCGATAGCATGAGTTACAATATTGGTTTGGCTGAGGGGATCCGCCCCACCCCCCCAATTAATATAAAAACATCTTCCGTTTCGCCATCAAATAATATATCTGCTATGGGGACCGAACACGCGTAGTTGATATAGATCTGTGTTTACAAGACAAACACGATACCATTACACCACGAGCTAGTCATACAGAATAGAGATTTTTTAGTATATATATCCTTATCAATGAGATCATTGTATATGCAAGGAATTTTAACCACGCCCACCTACTTCACGAACATAGGTAAATGCGTGCGCGCTAGCAATTTATTCGTGTTCTTTCATCAATTCGTTATGTCGGTGTCTCAAACAATGTCCTTAATAGGATTGAATTAGCATACTAAAGAATAAAAGGAATGTTTTGCGTGTCTATGAAACAATTCTGTTAATATTTGAAAAAAGACAAAATTGATTGTGTGTTGTTTAGATTTATTTAATTATAACAGCCAATCAAATCAGGCTTGCCATGTTTAAGATCCGTAACTCTGTCATTAGTGGAAATCCTACGCGTTATACCTAACGGAGTTATCTCCCGTGAAATCCGTAAGATTTCCATTTACGTATTATACGTAAGAAAACTGAATTTTGTTTTTAAAACGCTTTGAAAAAGCGGTCTTATAAATTCCATCTGCTACTTTTTGTACCGAGGAGGTGTGAATATCGAAATGCTTACCAGCTTCTGACATTGATTTAAATACCATCTCCGTGTTGTCAATATTAATTGACTTTACTGGTCTCTTCCCAATTGATTTACAAGTACCAGTATTTCCAGATGCAGTATTCTCACTTTGTGTAACAGCTCGTAAATTATTTAAAGAATTATGTGTCCTAATACCATCAATATGATCAATAACAAGGCCATCCTTGATTGATCCATTATACACTTCATAAACGAAACGGTGATTGAGATATATTTTCCCTCCAACTCTAAAGATCAAATATCCTATACCATTATCCCACCCAATTGGCTTCTTATTTTTACAATGTCTAACAACACCATCACGAGAAGCTTCGTATTTTTCAATAACAGGATGTCTTTGAAATTCTTGGCTCATTTATATATAATATATCTATTTGTCTAATTCGTTAATTGGCTGAATTATAACATTAGCAAATCTTTTTATATAGTCAGCCGCGTTTTTTATGACGTTGTCAGAGTCAGAAACGCTAGCGTTTTTCTTCAATACTCGCTTGTCATAATAACGTTTTAACTCTCTATAACGCTTACCCCCGCAATTAATGCATAACTGCGACTTACCTCTTACACCTACCCCACAATGCAAGCATGGTAAAGGCCCCTCCGAACCATTTCTAACACTCTGCATATGATACCCACAGAATTCATTTCTGCATGATTTGTTACATGGAGTCTTTGATCCAATCATAAGCCATTTGCAATGATTCATTATATAAAAAACTTTCTATTTAAATACTTGTTTTAATTATAATATGAAGGAATTCAAGAGATTATCGAAAATTAAGCCTTGGAAAAATGCTAGATTTAATCTCGATAGAATCTCTAATATACCTAAAAGTCTAGTAGATGACAAACCACTGCTGAGTAAAATCAGCGACTGTTTTAATGAGTTTAAGCGTGATGGAGCATCTCATGCGTGGTCGACATTTCGAATTATTGATGTCAATGTACCCGTAATTGATGCTACTATGAACGATACAAGAGCAGCTGAGATACTTTCACACATTGGCCAGAAATTCAAGGGTGGAAATCCAAAGGATTTCAAGCAAAGCAATTCTCTGCAGAGGTATTTTTTTAGAATAAAATTCATTATCGAAGAGGAAGGTGTATGGATTATCAGAGATAAATTTGAACCAATCCTCAAGGATAAAAAATTTGTTATTGTGAGTAGAGATTCCAAACCAGGAATTTTAACTGGAATTGATAGACCATACTATGAGAAATCTTACCCTGTAACAGCAGTTGTTTACGGAATATATCAGCTAAATGATAAGCCAAGTATTGCAAAACTAGCACCTGTGAAAGAGTCGTCGTCATTAAATTGTGTAGCAACACGGGTAATAGAACACTTTACAAATTCCCTCCGAGGAAACAAATTAACTGATCTACGAAGAAAAAAAATAACCGAATGGGAACTAACAGTGAATCAACATGGAGCAAGGATTTCCGATATAGCTAAATTAGAAGCATTATTAAAATTTCCAATATCGGTAGCAACGATAACCGGAGAAGTATTATACGAACCGAAATATCAATCGCGAGGAGCTCCAATTGAAATTATTGATCATAACAAACACGCGTGGACACCCGCGGTAAATATATTTCCACGAGAAAGAACTGTTCGATATATCCCTAAAGAATTTTCTACGGATGGTTTAAAAAATGAATATCATTTTAATGAAAGGAAATTATTTGATGCTATTTACGCGTTAACCAAAGACGACCCTGTGTCAGTATGGTTACTCAGTAGTAATGATCATTCGGAAATAGGATTTGATCAGTTTGTAAAACCAAATGGTGAATTATATCGAACTGAAGAATTAGATACTAGAATGAAAAATATCGCTAAAGAATTTTCAGAGGAAAACGCTAGCGTTTCTACTGTAGAAAAACTACTTACGGATAGTTTTACAATTACATCAGTAGTAGCTCACTTCGCACGAGAAAAGAATTCATGGCGTCCAACACGAAATAATTTTCTGGAGGACGTGAAGTCGAGTTGCGTCGAATTTGGTCATGGAGGATTGTGGAATACGAAATACTCACGTGATGGTATGATTTCAATTGATATATCCGCGTGTTATCCTGGAAGTTTTCTCGGGTATGGAGAATGCTCTGAGTATTTCAAACGATTTGGACATCCCACACATGAAATGACTCGTGTTGCGATTAATGGTTGTTTGCCTGATTTTGATTTAACCGGATTTGCTCGTGTGATATCATTTAACCTCGCTATAGGGTTACATCCGTGTAGTTATATTTGGCTCGGTAGACATATGTATGAAAAAGCGTGGATGCCAATAGTGCTATTGAGATATATGTTAGATAGTGGTATGTTAACATCGTTAATTGTTGGTGAAGCGATTATTTGTTATAACGCTCAGAAAGATGTTTGGTTACCAAAACCCGATCTAGAAAAAATAATTAATGAAGAACGAAAACAATTGGAAGATTGCAGCGAAGAATATATCATAGATTGGTCTAAAAAACTATTCGAGGGTAAGAATAGAGAGGCTAAAGATCTCGGACGAAAAATAATCGGTAAATTCACTCAAGGTGGAAGATTTGACAATGCAAAATACTCTTCGAGATTAATTACAGACGATGAAGAATACAATTTTATCATAGCCGATTTAATAAAAAAAGGAAATTTTGTAACCCGTAAGAGCGCTTTTTTATCAGGGGAATTAGATGAGGAAGCTTACAAATCTGCGAGCGGAACTAATAATGTTTGGGTAGATGATGTCCTTCGATCAAATGGTAAGAAACTAGGTACGGTTGTTACCTACTGTGATGGAAAAAGTTGTCAATACACACATTTGAGAAGTTCTATGTTAGCCTATTCTATTATTAATCTATTTTCGATGATAAATAGATTTCCTAATACCGCGGTTAGAGTAGCTACTGATTCGATGTATATACATGAAAAATATAAATCAGATGTAGCTAAATTCACAGATCCTAAAGAAGTGTGGGGAAATTGGAGGTTTAAAAAAGAAATACTACATGAGTATTGTAAATCCGCAGACGTTGCTATGGATGATAAATATATTTGTTATGAAATTGAAAATGCTAGCATTTCTACTGCACCACCTGTATCCGATCCGATTTGTAGATACAAGACAGTTTATTTAAACGGTTGTGGAGGGTCAGGAAAGACAACTCGTGCAATAGAATTATTTCGTCAGTCAACAATGATTGTGTTAACACCAACACATAGACTCGCCAGAGAGATGATAGCGCGTGGAGTAAAAGCCTGTACTTATCACAGCTTCTTTCGATGGAAAGGCGATACATGGACTCCTGATCGAATGGGCGATAAATTCATTCCTGAAATAATAATCTGGGATGAAATATGCACTGTATCGTTGACAGTATTACAGATATTTCTATCATGGTTATTGACAAAAAACACAAAAGTTGTCATGTGCGGGGATCACGGCCAACCACAACCATTTGTTGGTGGATCTCCACATGAATGGTTAAAGGGTTTTGTAGATTATTATGAAGAGATTAATACAGACCATAGATCACTTGATGAACAATTACGAGAATTCAAAGCGCTAATTAGATTACAACCTGATAAAATCCAATGTGAAATAGCGCGTAAAATAATCTCTGAAACTCCCATGAAGGAATTTTGGGAAATGTGGAAGCCAAATGATTTAATAATCGCGAGTAGAAAAATAGTCAGAGACGCACTTCAGATGAAGTTGTTTGAATTGCATAAGTGTAAATTTGCAACACTTCCAGTACCACTCTGTTATAGACCTAAGGATACACGAAAGCAGAATATCGACGTTGACATTCCTGGACAACAACAAAAGCAGAATTTAGTATTAAATGATATTGTGTTGGTTGATATCAGCGTCGTCGAAGATGCATTGGGGAACTCTGATAAATCCCCATGGACGTTAGGTTATGCAGCAACAATACATTCTTCACAGGGATTGACTATATCCGATACAACTCTTTGGATAGTAGATAATCATATTGAGTGGTCAAATTTAGTTTATCTCGCAGTATCCAGAGTACGACGGATAAATCAACTTCGAAGAATTGTTTTCGATGATGAAATCATTAATGATGAAATCATTAGTGACGATATAATCAGAAAAAAACTCTCTGGCTATAAACAACAGGATAAAAAAAATAAACGAGAATTTGACATTGATGATGAATTAATTAAGACACTAAAGCAACAACAGAATAATCACTGCGCGAGTTGTAATTGTATAATGAATTGGAATTGGTCGGATAAAGATCCTCGCCAATTCACCGTAGATAGAAAAGATAACAATCTCGGTCATGTCAGAAACAATGTGAGGTTGACTTGTCTTGAGTGTAATAGACGCAACGGCGCTAGTTAAGACCACGCGGTGGCAATTGAGTATCCTCGGGGATCACTTGTAGTTGTTGTCGAGTAAATCCTCGCTGAGGAGCAGTTGAATCCAGTCTATAGATTGGAGGTCTACCAGTTGATCGTGTTATACCGGATATCCTATGCGTAGTGACACTCCAAATAGGATCGGTAGCTCTTTTTTTACCACCCTCAAGCTCTCCTGGTTCATATAAGTACCTTACAATGACATTACTACCAAGAATTGGTTCTTTTTGTGAAATTCCTTGGATTTCCATTTTGATAGACGCCTTCTTAATAGCGTTGACAGGTTTCATATTAATTGTTCTAGTAATCTCATTATTGATTGCGGTAACTACACCTGGTAATCTCTTGACCCATTCACGGGATCGTTTATCCTGGATGAATTCTTTCGCGTATTGATATCCAAATAACCGCTCAGCAAGGGTTTTATTAAACCGTTCAACAATTGCCTGATCGCGATGTAGCGCAGTGTGTCCTCGTCTGATGGCGACATTATGATGTTTCATCGTAGATGTAACAACACCTTGAAATTCCTTGCCAGGATCAACTTGTAACAGATTTGGCCAGCGCAGAGGACCTCGTCGATAAATTTTTTCAAATGCAGAAGCTACTTCAGTAGATGATTTTGTTTTTAACGGTTCTGCTTCTTTGTATCGACTTGCAATATCAACTAACGTTAACGCATATTTGTAACCATTGTCATGCGGCAGAAATAGTATATCAGCTTGATGAACTTCATTAGGCGTTGTCACATCAAAATGCGAGTAGTTAATTTGTTTAGGCGCTGGTAGATAAATTTGCCATATTGCCTGTTTAGATAACCAGTTTGCCGCTGTAGTTTTTTTCACCTTTGATGCACTAGCTAGTTTATTGATTGCTGCGTAACCTCTCCAGTATCCCCTCGGAGAATAGTAAATAGATTCCATATTATTAATTATCCAGCTCCAAGCATCAATTTACCCTTCATAGCAGATTTTACCAACCACGAAGCCAATTTTTCTTTGAAGGATTTATCAGGAATAGCATTTAACGCATGAATTAATTTTACATCTGCGAGATGTCTGTGTTGAAGATTGCTGCTTTTATAAGCGACATCATGAGCATGACACGCCTTATCAATAGCGTTTATTGGATACTCGCCGGGTCGGGGCTGATTTTGATCATCAAGTCTGATATCTAATCGTGTTCCCGGTCCACAGTAGCTATATCCTGGAAGGTGCTTTTCTCCTGGATACTTTGCCCACGGTGTTCCTGGGAGTTTTGCTAACTTGGCTGCAATATCACCTCCTCGTTTTTTTTTAAAGCCTTGGTTGGACCAAGGGAAGTAAATCTAAATTTTTTCGTACTACATTGTACGCATTTACCAGAAAGCGCTGATCGATTATTTTTCGTTGTAATCGTCGTCAAGTCATTTGTGCCAGTACGTGTCCTACATTTCACACAATATAAATCCATAATTATATATATAACAACATGAATGTAATTGATTATTCAGCTACAAGACGACGAGAACCTACTAGACACCAAGCAATGTTACCAAATTCTATTCGCGCGATTATCATCGGACCATCTGGATGCGGCAAGACACAATTACTACTTAATTTGATAACGAGATGGATGAAGTGGGATAAGCTGTACATGATTGCTCCGAGTGTAGATGATCAGCGATGTTATGAAGTATTAAAGGATTTTAATGATGCCGCGCGAGAAATTAACGGCGATGGTGTTATTGAGTTTATAACCGATATTGAAGAGGCACCTAACATTGATGATATTGATGGAAGTATTAACAATTTAGTTGTATATGATGATATCATGCTAGATAATCAAAAAAATCCTGCTAGAATATTTTCCAGAGGCAGACATAAAAACACCGACGTGATATATGTAACTCAACGGTACACTCAAATACCAAAAGTGATCAGAGATAATTGCAATTTGTTATGTGTGTTTAACGGAGTTGATACTCATACTCTTAGAAATATTTGGCAAACTTGGTGCGGTGGCGATATGGATCATAATCAATTTAGAAATTTCTTTAGCCACGCTCAGTCAATCCCACATGGATTTGTGACGATAAATTTATCAGACCCTCGGACAAGATATCGTGTCGGACTTGATCAAATATTTAGTTAGCGCATTAGCAGCCGAGATTGTGAACGTCAACTAAATGGCGTCTTTTTTTTTTTCATTCTTTGCTCAAATTATTATTAAAAATTAATTAAGTATTTTCAAGGAAGCCTCAGTTTACTAAATTGACGCCTGAAAAAGTATTTTCAAGGAAGCCTTAGTTTACTAAATTGACGCCTGAAAAAGTTGGTCTGTTCACCCTCTCTGCTGCTAGCGACGATAGTTTCATGGGTTTTAGTTTTTCAATATTCGGTTTATCATTTAACGTATATATCCCATAAACAACTGCTGTTACACGATAAGATCTTTCGTAATACGGTTTGTCAATTCCAGTCTGAATTCCTGGTTTGGAATCTCGACTCACAGTTACAGTTCTTTTATCTTTCAAGATGGGGTCAAATTTATCTCTGATAATCGAATCTCCCGTGTCTGAACGGATAATGAATTTCACTCTAAAAAAATACTTTTGTCGTCTAAGATGTGAGATTATCACTGCTGAGTTTTCATCATTCATGGTAGTATCAACGCTACCATCAATTCGAAATGTTGACCAACAATGAGATGCTCCATCACTTTTCAATTCAGCAAAACAATCACGGATTTTACCCAACATAATTCTATCACTTATTAGATTTTTTTGTGTTTCAGAGACTCTATCGAGATTGAATTTACCATTTTTCCAAAGGCGCAATTTTCGATAATCTCTTGAATTCCTTCATGTTATAATTAAAACAAGCATTTAAATAGAGAATTTATATATAATTGATCATTGCAAATGGTTGATGATTGGATCAGTAACCCCGTGTAAATTATCATGCAGAAAGGAATTATGTGGGTATCATATGCAAAGTGCTCGTAACTGGAGTTATGGGCCTTTACCCTGCTTACGATGTGGGGTAGGGGTTAGAGGAATATCACATTTGTGTCTCGGTTGTGGTGGTAAGAGATATAGAGAGTTGAAGAGTTATTATGATAAGAGAGTTAAAAACTCCATCAATGACTCTACCTCTGACTGTGTCAACGGCTAAATTATAAGAACTCCGCAAGACTATATTGAAAGATTTTCAAGTAAAGTAATAATTCAACCAATCAATGAATTAGACAAACAATAGTATAGTATATAAATGAACCGAGAATTCTGACCATATCCCTTGATCACAAACTATGAGGCATCGCCTGACGATATTGTCAGACATCGCAGACTGAAGAAATCAGTTGGTGCCGTGACTAATCAGGGAAATTTGATGTTTACTGTTCGAAAGAAACATTATCATAATCATAGTTTCGTATATGAAGTGTATAATGGATTAATCAAGGATTGATTTGTTATCGATCATATAAATAGTATTAAGACTGATAATTCTTTATCGAATCTGCAAGCTATTTCACAGAGTGAGAATACCAAACGAGGAAGAACTGGCACTTGTACAACAGTTGGGAAGAGACCTGTAAAATCATTTAATATCGCAACTAATGAAGAAATAGTATTTCAATTTATGAATAACGCCGGTAGGTATTTTGGTATTTGCACATCCTCAATATATTTTATTGCAGAAGGAATACAAAATTCCTCTTTTTCAAATAGTTTTAAAAATAAGATTCAATTTTCATATATCTACTAGATTTCATTTGTACATATTTTATATAACACCAAGGGAAATAACTCGTGCGGGTATGTGTAATGGCTTATGAAAGAGTTTTAGATAGATTGTGTCATCTGACAAACGGTTGTATTCTGATTAGTTGGTTTTTAACTACCACGATTCTCAACAGGATAATCTATTTTATGAGGAAACGAATCAAACACGCAGTGTTTACAAACGGCTGTATTGTTTTTTTGCTTGTTTTTTCAAGAATTCGGTTGTCAATAAATACACGAAAGGTATGTGGATTCATTCATTGTCATATCATTATATAATCCATTGTTGTGTTATCCTATATAATTCGCATTCATTCATTGTCTATATGAATACCATGCCGCTGACGTCATTCATTGGACACACCTGTTCGCTTTTGACTGTATTTAGTATATTCAAGCGTGTATATCTGTAACAAGAACAGTAAGCGCATTCGTAACGCGTTGGATTCTCGTCTGAGAGTCTATGGTTATAATCCCGTAATAGACATACTGTCTACGGTACCGATGGATGTTTTTTTTTATATAATTGAGGGCGTCAGCGCTAAGGTACTTTGTGTACACCTCCCGTCACGTTAAATACGTGACAGTGTATTATTATAGGTGTACAACAACAAAGACGCCCTCAAAATAAACAGTAACCATGGATGAAATTAGCTCTCTGTCACATTGGGTAACCCCGTAGGACAGTTCAGAATGAATTGTCGGCTAAAAGAATCGGTCAAAGGGTCAAAGAGATAGAAAATCTCAAAGAGAGGGAGAGAAATCTCAAAAAGAAAAAGAATCTCTGATTACAGAGAAAAATACTCTCAATAAGAGGCCCTATGAAAGACACAAAAGCCTAATAAGGGACCCATTGAATGAATAACCGCTCATCATGTTTATTTTTGTATTAGAAATATATTTTATTATATATAATATGAATTCTAAGGATATTAATGAAATATGGTTAGGGCTAATGTTAAGCTTAACGAAATCGTAACTGAAATTTCAAAATTGAAAATTCTAGGATTTCAATTAAACTGTGATCAAATTATTTCCTACTAAATACGTGTTGCCGAAAAGATATGCCTTCATTAAAAGAATCCAAAATTCCATTCGTGAATCCCTTGTTTTCTGTAGCGAAGTCAGTAAATTCGTCCCGTTATTCGATGTTGTAGAAAGGGTCAGAAAACAACTGCGACAACATTATGAATTGAAACGAGGCGTCAATTCAAACATTAGTAGTATAAGAACGCTGATCAGTCAAACTGAAAACTCTCCCTCGTCCGAGTAAAAAATCCCCACTGAAAACACGTTATATTCGCCATTTTGCCCTGAATCCCGACTATGTCTGAGCCTACTAGCGTGTATACAATTAATACAAGCACTGTATAAATGCCTGTCGAACAGATGTTTTGATTATAACAATGGACAGGTAAGACCGTTTTAGTCAATAACGACTGTGAAATCCTATACTGAGGAGTTTTATCAATGAAAGTGTACTATCGACTTTTGCTTGCCTGAGTTGGGTCAAATGGTCGATTTCTCACTACATCGTATATTAGTTGGAAATTGCTTTACTGTTTTAATAATGGTAAACGAAGCTTTAACAACAAAATTAGCGAGGAAAGATTAGCGTCAATTATAAAGTATATACCCGTACGCAATTCCGTACGGGATAAACTTCAAGCTAGACAAAATCTTCAGACCGATTTTTCTGTAGGACCTGAACAGTTGTTTAGACCAAATACCACGGCAACGAAGGGAGCAGCAGAGGGGATTAATATCAGCCAATGAGCGAGCTATATACGGAGATATTCCTAAAGAAGGATCAAGAAAAGAAGAGCCTCTTCTTGGTGTACTTGAAAAAATAGCCCAATGATCCGAACAAACAAAAGAAATCTTTACGAACACTTCCTGGTGATATAAGAACTACCGCAAGACAACAAGAACAACAAGAACGAGAACAACAAGAACGAGAACAACAAGAACGAGAACAACAAGAACGAGAAGTTCTTGAAGATGAACTTGCTAGTAGACCACCACTTATCACACCACCTGAATAACTTGAACAACCGGGTGATACTGCAAGAGTAGACTATTCACCTGAAAATATATTTACGGCTGATGCGTTAAATATAATTAGGTAAATCAAGACAGACTCTGAGTTAGTTATTTTTACTAAGGGTAATTTTAAAACAAATATAAGAGATAAGTATTTAAAAGACGACAAATCTAGAGATTCAATAAAAGACAGAGACACTTGGGCAAATAAAGTATTTTTAGCAAACCGCGGTAAAACTAAAATAACAAAAGAAATAGGACGTGATTTTAATATTTTTCTAGCTACAATAAAAGATATCACACAACCACCATCATGGTATTCAGAAGACCCAGTCCCGGGTGAAATACAAATATTGGCAGAAGCTGATTCTAAAAAAGACGCAACTGGTATTACGAAAAAATTCGCTAGTGGATTTTCTGGGAGTGGGGTATCATGTAGTGGATAGTTAGTTGTCCTGGTAATATTCTCAGTGATATAGCGCGATAAGAGGTTCTCATATCAGGTAAACGAGATAGAAATAAGTCGAAGGAAATAATTAATTAAGCAGTTGATATTTGCATGCGGTTAATTCAAGGTGGCATCATGGATATCAAAACATATCGAGATTTCATTGACGAGTTAGTTGAGCATCATGGTTATCACAGTGACTGAAAATCCGACGGATTTTTCATTTGATGACTTCGTCGAAAATCCGTAGGATTTTGCGATTAAATAAATATCATTTAAATAAGATTATCATACACTACAACCATGATAAACCAACCAGTGTCTATGTAGTAAACTCACAATTGCAGGGTTATTTGCAAGAATGGCTCCAAAAGTAGCGCCGCTAGCAAAACAATTATCAATGAAAGCCATTGATGTTGTTCGTGATAAGGGTATTAGTGCTATTGGAGATGTTGCCGGGAAAGCGTTTTCAGCCGCTCGGGATAAACTAACAGCGTTAGTTCGACAGCGAAGAAAACCACCAGCGACGAAGTCTTTGGGACCACTACCATCTGCACAAGACATGCCTGCAAGTGTTAGTAAAATAATAAATGACGCAGTAGAACAGAAATTAGCATCATTGGCGACTTCGTCGACCGCAAGTGACCAAGATAACATTACCGTAAATATGATAGCGGTAAGCGGCTTAAAAAAAACACGACGTGGCCGACGACGATGATTTAGATCTACGAATATATAATAAAATGTTCAAACGGTTACCTAATACAGCGTTTGATATGGACGCCCCAGTGCTCAAGGATGATTCTATACGCGATTATCAATTTTATGCATATCACGCAATACAACCGAATCTTCGATCAAGAATTGAACTTCAAGTTCATGATACCAGCAAATATTTTCTACCATGTGAAGCGTTTATTAAGTAGAAGGAGAACTTGTAACAGATGTTGTAGCTAATACACCATACGCAGATAACCAAATTCTCCGAGTGGGTTTTGTCAATAATGGGATCATGGCGTTATGTAGAAGTGCTAGATATCATATTGATGGAAAAGAAATTGAAACCACTGAGAATAATGTTGATGTTGCTGCAACAATAATAGGGTTAGCAAGATACTTCGACGATTATACAAGATTGGCGGGTCCATCTATGATGTTCTCAAAAGATATCACTGATCACGATAACTCCACGCATATTAAAATACGGACAGCGCAAAGTACCACATCAGTATCCTTTTGGAGAATAATAAATAGATTCCATGTTGCTATTAATTACAAGCAGCTAACATCAATTTACCTTTGATAGCCGATTTTACTAACCACGAAGCCAACTTTTCTTTGAAGGATTTATCAGTGATAGAATCCAACGCATGAATGAAGTTTACATCTGCGAGATGTCTGTGTTGCAAATTACTGCTTTTATAAGCAACATCATGAGCATAACACGCCTTATCAATGGCGTATATTGGTTCTTCGCCAGGTCGAGGTTGGTTTTGATCATCGAGTCTGATATCGAGTGTCGCCCCGGGTCCTCAATATCTGTATCCTGGAAGGTGTTTTTATCCTGGATGCTTTGCCCATGGTGTTCCCGGGAGTTTAGCTACCTTGGCTTCAATATCACCTCCTCGTTTTTTTTTAAAAATCCTTAGCAATAAATCTAAATTTGTTTGTACTACATTGTACACACTTACCGGAAAGTGCTGATCGGTTATTGCTAGTTGTAATCGTCGTCAATTCATCTGTTCCAGTACGTATTTTTACACTTCACACAATATAGATCCATAATTTATTTATAATTACATGAATGTAATTGATTATTCAGCTACCCGACGACGGGAACCTATTAAACACCATACGATATTGCCTAATTCAATTAGAATGATTATAATCGGACCATCTGTAAGTGGCAAGGATCAATTGTTACTTAATTTGATAACAAGATGGATGAAATGGGATAAATTGTATTTAGTAGCTCCGAGTGTAGACGATCAACGATGCTATGAAGTGTTAAAGGATACTAACGAGAGAGCAATATAAATCAACGGCGAGGGTATTATTGAGTTTATAACCGATATCGAAGAAGCACCGAGCATTGATTCCATCGACGGAAGTATTAACAACTTAGTCGTATACGACGATGTGATGTTAGACAATCAAAAGAATCCTGCTAGGATATTTTCCCGAGGCAGACACAAAAATACTGATGTGATATATGTCACTCAACGGTATACTCAAATACCAAAGGTGATCAGAGATAACTGCAATATTCTTGCTGTATTCAACAGAGTTGATACACAGACTCTTAGAAATATTCACCAGATTTGGTGCGGCGGTGATATGGATCATAATCGATTTAGAAATTTCTTTAGTCACGCTCAGTCAATCCCACATGGATTTGTGACGATAAATTTATCAGATCCTCGGACGCGATATCGTGTCGGACTTGATAAAATATTCGGTTAACCCATAGCAGCAGAGGGGGTGAGTGTCAAGAAAATTGGCGTCTTTTTTACCAAATAGAAGCATCAGTTTGTCAAATCGACCCTTCTATTAAGCATTTTGAGGAAGCCTCAGTTTGCCGAATCGACATTTTTTTTACGATTTACGCGGAAGCCTCAGTTTGTCAAATCGACCCTTCTATCAAGCATTTTCGAAGTATCAGTTTGTCAAATAGACGCTTCTATAAAATATTTACGAGCAGGAAGCCTCGTTAACGCCTAATCTCTTGTCTGATTCACCCCCTCTGCTGCTCAATCGATCGGCCAATCCAAATCGACCATGCGGACGGAACATGACAGAACTCCGAGTTTGAACTATCCTAATTGAACATAATGTTAGACAATATAATCAATCGTGACAAATCTATCCGAATATATTATTCTCATCTTTGAACGTTTGTGCAGGTCCTTTAATATTAAAATATTGTATAGTTGTACCAAATATGAGAATGGGCAACGAGCATGTACAAGGGGATATCACAAAATGGCTACGCTCTACTACAACGTGTTGTCACTAAAATCAGCCGAACGGAAGATACATGAAGTAGCGGCATAGCAATATATAACCTATTGTTCTCAATACAAATTAACACAATACATGGCGTGTTCCCCAATCGCCAGTGGTAAATTTACCCCTTCTAACATGCGTTCGTATTGTTTCTGTTATAGTTTAAAATTCAGATTTATCTCGATAACCATCTTGCAAAGAGTTGTCTAGTAATTCTTTGAATTATATTTTGCTTCATAGTGGAACAGTTATAAATAAAGACAAGAAGAAAATCTAGTTTTAAGCTGCAAGAAACTCTAACTGCTATATCGCTATAAATCCCAGTCATTTGATTATATTGCAACTATTGTAGATACTGGAAAATAAACTATAGGGTTTACTTTAGTTAGGTTATGTTAAAAAAAAGGCATACTATACATATGACGATTGGAAAATAGTTTCTTTGGTAATAAACGCAATGGATGTATTCAAACATGAAATAAAGGAAGGTTACCAATAGAAACTTAATGAGCAAATGTATGGCTAGGGTTTCAAACATGCATCAAATACACCTCTGAAACGAACTATCCTTTCAACAGCTAATCAAATATTACTGGCTCTTCATGAAATAAAAATAAACAGTAATACGGACGACATGTTTCTCAATATGGAAACATTGCACAGCTTAAAAGATTGTGTCTGGCTAGTTACATCACCACCAACACTTGTTGCTAGCTATACGTCATTTTTTTCTTTTCAGACAGTTCCTGCAGAAGCGTGCCACATATTGCGTTGTACGGATCCAGTAACGAGCCAATGCCGAGCGCATTATATAAGTGCTCCTTTGGGAACAGAATGTGGTGTAAATAAGGTAATATGTTTTTCATTCAACGTATATCCTATCAATGCCATCATTAATTATGATTAAATGGAATTAAATAAATTCAGTGTTTAAATATGCAATGTCATAGTAGTGTGTGTGATGTTGTTAGCGCTCAAGTCGAAAGCACGCAGACAAATGAGTGTCAATAAATGTGCGCAGCGACAATTACGCGCAAGACATAAGCGTTGCTCGTTAAAAGCGCGCATGGCAAAACTGTTAATACGTCAGATAAATAAGATTCATACGCAACTTCTTCACTTCGTTGCTCTCTGGATCTGGAACATGGTTATGTTCAGAAAGCACAGTGCTTGTGTCCACTACGATCAGGTTAATTCGTCCTTTACAATCACGCTTACAACATGTCCACGACGAGCAACCGTCGGCATTTACTCGGTCTTTTTATGTCGATATCCATCAGTTATTATGTACTCTTTCTCCCTCTGCAACTCGGTCATTTCCAGGGTTAGATAAGATTTTTACAATTTTACAAACTAAATTTAGTATTTATAGTTTCTAAACACGTACCTTTATGTATGCTCACTGAAAACAGTGATTAAAACTATTCCTTAATTACTACTCAATATTAAGAGTGTATACACTTTGATGTCTGCACACTAGAAACAGAAATTCAAACTATTTGTTTATTTTTCTAAATATATAGATTATACACTCTTTGATGTGTGCTCACTAGCAAACATTATGTAGAGTGTATCAATCAAAGTATCAAAGTGAAAATTATTACTCTTTGGAAATGAGACATGTATCAGTCAAATTGATAATAACAATTCCATTTTATATATTATGCTGCCCTCTTTCGACGGCGCGCATTTGAAGGACAGAGTTCGCTGCGCGTTTTCATCGGCGCGCATTTGTATAAATGCTTTTGACCTACACACTAACGACGGGGTGCCTTAGCCGTCATATTCACATCCTTGCAGATTTGATACCCGTTGAGGCACATTGCACAAAATATTCACTGTCATTAATATATTATTGCAGTGGTGCATTAAAGGAAGGTGCGTTAACAGAGAGATTCAAGCCGATAATAGATGTTTAAGCGACCTCTGAAAGAAATGTGTGAGTATATTTATTTACAACCTGGTTTTTAATTCTCAGCTTGCCGGTTTTGTGGAAATAAGTACGTTGTCTTTTCGGACACGGCAAGTTTGACAGTCAAAAGGCGTCCTTTGGCAAACCACTTCAAATCAGACAAGTTTTGGGTGTTCTTTGGCAAGCCGCCTCAAATCAGATACGTTTGGTAGTCACGATGCGTCCTTTGGCAAGCAGTTTGAAATCATATAAATTTGGTAGTCACAAGGCGTCCTTTGGCAAGCTGCTTCAAATCAGCTGTATCTGCAAGATATACGCTTTCAAATGTAAGTGCTGTATTGAACACCAGTCAATTTTGTCAAAAACACATGTTACACCTTATTAGTTACATTTGTTAGAAATAAAATTAATTGTATTCATCTATTAATTGATGAAACCTTGAAATGTGCTCATCCAGAAAATTAATCATTCTGCCATTGTTGCTATTGGTGATGATGACAATATAGTTATGTTACATTAATTTCAAATTTATGCAAAACAAATTCCCTGAATTCAATTTTAAATTCGAAATTACAGGAAGTTAATTTATTCCTTTCATTTTACAGATACTGAGCACATGGCATAACAATATGCCATTCGGAAATAGTGCAGAACGTCTGAGTTGGATGATTAAAGAAAACACCTTTTTTCTTTGGTTTCGGTAAAGTCCGTAGAAATCCAAACTATGTATTCCGGTATAATTTACCTCGCAATTAAATGTAATTACTTGTAACCAGCATAATATACTGAATAAAATGCACGGAAACATGTATCTTCTCCATGTATGTACCATTGGGGTCTTGAATGATCGTACATTGTATAGGCTTTAATTTGTCACGTTTCGAACGTTACTATTGTATGAAGAGTTATAGGATATTCTTAACCAGAAAGTTAAGACCTCGCGAAAGCCCAACCATAGCTAATGTAAAATGCCATTTTCGTCTGACTGACATCTTCCATGTATAAATAAATTGAGATTTCACGACGTTAAATAAGTTACCTTTATCTTGATTGATCTGTGCCATAAATCAGATTCACAGCGTGGGTAAGTGCGAAAGCTGCCAGATTTTTACGGTGGGTCGGTGTTACTTAATAGGTTTCTCCTGGGTTGGTCATTCCTTAATTTTGTTTCAATGCAAAAAGACATTTAACTGAAGCAGCCAGCCAACTAAGCAAACTAGTTCCTATTATTTAATTATTATTTAAATGTATATGGAATAAGTAAATATTGTTCTACGCCATTAAAGCTGCAATGTCTGTATTTCTCACAATTGGTTTAAGCCGTATTATGCATATCGTAGTATTTGTACCAAACATTTGTAGCATTGGGTTTCAATTTGAAGAGTGTTAAATCAAATTATTTCATCCGAAATATTCAATTTATCTGTGTATTACGTATATTTCTGCCTTTCTAAATATGCAAGTAGTCGAACAGGTCTTTGGCGAAATATACCAAATCAAAATACATAACACTTATTATCACAAGAAAATAATGACATCGCATATTTATAGTTTGAAACAAAATCTATTGCATTCAAGACCAATTTGTATAAATACATGACTGTATGTATAAATACATGACTGGACACTAGGGCTTAACTTCTAAGTTGGTCTCTCGCCCCAGGACCGCAATGAATAATCAAATAGCAATACAGCTTACATAAGTATCAAAGAATTTGTGTGAATAATTATATTCGTGCAATTTATAATCATTGTTGGAATTTCAGATTGAAACATATATATATATATATATATATATATATATATATATATATATATATATATATATATATACCGAATGGTGCTGTATGAGACGGAGAACAAAACACAGTATCTCAGATCAGGATTAAAATCAATACAAATTATGACGCTTTCTATTTATTTGCTTTATGGATTGTTACGGTTCAAAATATATTTAAAGATTCACAGAGAAACATACAACATGTGTGCATGTTTTGAGTTAAATATTTATTTGCAGTACTGGTATGAACACAAGATATTACTGGTCATTATTTTTAAAAAAATCCAAACATTTGTGAAATCTGCAAATTTCCCAAACACTGATCAATCACTTGTGACTAGTTCGACTTTGTTATATGTGTATCAGTTGATAATGTGTATGGTCTCTGCAATCGAGTCATAATCTCGTCTTAAAACGATCTTAAATCTAGTCATAAAAGGTCATGTAAGCAAGTTAACCCAAGTCAGATTTGAACTGCATCTGCATGACAACGGCCCTAAGCGATACGGAATACGAAATGACAATAGAACTAACCGATAACTAACATGTATGACTACCGGTAATATCACATTAGGAGTACATTTCCCAAGCATAATAGACATTAGACAAATATGATATAGCTATTGCTGATTTCACGGATAATTATCAGTAATTTATTCATCATTAAAGAACATGAGTTAAATCAAGGTGAAATCGATTATGTTAGCAAACGATTACGGAATAAACGTTTTGCTGACATAGCCATGCATTGCAAAATAGGATTGGCCATTCAATAGGAAAGATTGGAATAATATCCCAAAAGCGTGCTTTGTAAAATATATTCCAAACACGCCGATTTCTGATGCTACTCAGGTGCGGAAAAAGACATTTCCCGAGACGGTCAACCACGACGCGAATGCTGAATATGAGTACCATAGTCATGTGTAATTTAAGCATAATTTTGATGTATCTAGAGAAGAAAGAATGCAATATTATTGCGGGAAAGATGCAAAACTGAAACGTTAACGCCAACAAGGAAGCCGTCGACGCAAACGAGCATGTTTTTGATGGAAAGTTTGCACGTGAAAAGAACAATTCGTCACGAGCGATATATTTGTGAGAGCGGTAAAGTAGCATGTGGTGGCATATTTCGATTTGTTGAGCGTGAGCGGCATGTTACTTTTATTGTTCTATCGTCACACACACACACAAACACGTGTGTGTGTGTGTGTGTGTGTGTGTGTGTGTGTGTGTGTGTGTGTGCAAGGGTAAGTTTATGAGCAGCAGTAGGGATGAACAGAACATACAAAGCTTCTACGGAGAGACGGTGAACAGACCGAAACTATTCAAAACAAAATCAAAAAATAAACCAAAACTAAAAAATGACAGTTTCGGTTTCAACCAAAGTTTATAATTGTCAACCAACACTGTTGCTAAATCGAAAAAAACAGAAATTGCCTATGTTGTCGTGGTTTGTCAGCTGCTATAATTAAATCGTATCAAGCTTTATGCTTCTTTATTTTGCTTTGAACTCCACCAATTTTATTCAGACGTTCCCCAAACGTGAACTCTTAATTGGAACTGGCAGGTCACTACTGGCGCTGTACTGGCACAGACATTTTCTCTCCCACAGATGTGTCCCGTCAAATGCGAAAACTTCCGGTATGATGATGAAGCACGGGCAGATACTCGTTACCACCGATGGATAATTTGTAATGGTCACAACATAAGACACTATATTAAGTCTAATAAACTTCTTGAATGATACATAACTTCATGTCCGTGAAAACTCCACTGCACACCCCTCGATCATTGACAAAGGTCAATCACACGATATAAATTACACAAGCATGTATCCTTATGATCTGGAATGTAGCTCAACTTACCACGGTGTATGTATATCACACTGCCTCACCGCAGAGCCATTACAAAATTCGTCCTTTATTAATCTGACGTGTATCCTCTAATAAACAAATACATCGCGCTTGAGTTTTACTCCGATTCAATTTTTTTTCCTTCGGGATAATCATCTCAATATCGAGATCGACAATTTTAATTAGAAAACAACTATGAGCCTCTTCGATTTTGATTAAAACCAAGCTTATGGAAAGAACGAATAATAAAATAGAATTCATATCGTTAAGCGTCTTTAGAAATCGACGCAGACGCACTTCACTGGTGAACTAGTAATATAACGCCATATGGCAGTATATATCATAAATTGAATTTTAAATGTGTTAATGAGCCAAACTCGTGTAGAACTGATTTACGCAATCATTGTGCTGAACTCAATTCATTTTCATTTTCTAATCAGTATGGACATAATTGCGATGTACTCCAAGACGTAAACCCTTTTCGCCGTTATTTATGTTTTTACTCTTCAGCATCATTCTATTATTAAGGTTAACTTATCCTTAACCGTCTTTTGTTGAGTAAAATGTGTCTAAGGTAGCGATGTTGCGATGTGTGACGGAATTGTATAAATCATTTTTTTTATCAAATTACATACATGTGCATCGTTAAGTTTTTTGTGTACAAAGATACCCGAAGGCGATTTTTGTATATTGTACAATATTGCAAAACAGTGATTTTGGTGCATCCTATACTGTACGTGTAATGTGCTTTCCATGGAAAGATCAGACTACTTGCAGTCGAATCTCTTCATCAATCAAGCATGTTACATAGTACTAACAGCTGCCTCACTGGACGTTCAGCATTAACCTGTTAGGGATAGGATTGCTTGATCAGATTGGTGGTGTCAGAATAATGTTACTGGGTGGGACATCATGCGACATGTCTGTTCCGTGATGCCCAAGAGTTAGCCATCATTATAATCTACGATACTGCTGACATTTTAGCGATATGATTGAACAATTCTTAAAGCAACCCTGAACGTCCAAATCACATCACATCACACATAATTCTTCCGTTGTGAAATCAACTGTGAATCATTTACCCCTTGTCTCTGTAATGTTCAAGGTCATTTTCATTATTAAGCGCGTGCGAATTATGTTAATTGATCCAATATTAGGATGGTTTAAGTGGTGGGGGTAATTATTATTACAAATTTATCACAGTCGACATTTGGCATCATCATGTAACTCGACAGGTTTTCAGAAAGATCAAGATGTGCAGTAACTTAATGTGCTTACTACTCGCAACTAGAATGGCGACAATTTAACTGGATGCTCATGACGCTCATAATGGAACAAAGGTCAGTCCTTTTTTCTACCTATAGCGACCTCCTCCTAGTCGAAAAAAACATTAGGCGATGAGTCCAAGTGCTCGGATCTAACACACACCGGTTACTCCATCAAGTCGCTTCCCACAACTTTCGTGGAGGTGTTGCCGTCATCATAAAGAATTACATGACAAAATGTCTTAAAAACAGCACAACCGTCAATTTCTGCCACGCATCAATTGCATTAGTCCAAACAACAATCACACTGGAACAAAGGTCATGAAACTTGTTCTGTCTCCACCTCCGTCCCCTTGTAGAAAAATAAGCTGACTGAATCTCTCTTTTCTGAATAGTTGCCGACTCTCCTTTAGTATGGTAATTCGATGTGTGGCAACCAGATTATTCTTGGAGATTTCAACTTTCATTTTGACTCACCCTGAAAACCAAACATACCCAAACTCCAAGGTTCCATTAAAGTAATCAACATTAACCAACAAACTTATTAACATGATCGCATTTAATACTGGCTTCTACTACTCGACGGTCCAACCTTGTATCCAACGAACTTGCATCAGATCACCTCTACATTATATGCCACATGGATGTATCAGTCTCTACTCCTGAAATTCAAGCCACGTTTGCTTACCTCATACAGCATAACAACCAGATACCTGCCTGCATTCATTTCTTGAAAAACATGCTCCAGCCAACAAGTGCAGAGTATCAACTCAAACGTTTTCTCACTGTTATAGCAGTGTTAGGGTCAAGTTTCGCACTGCCAAAATAGACCTCCGTAAAGAGAAGAGGCTTTGTCTATCCACCAGACTCACTATTCGTAAGCAAACGTCAGAAATATAATCCATGCAGCGAAAGTATCCCGCTAGAGTACTACAACCACGGAAAGTTCTAGCAGCAAAGGTCTCTTCGATATTACAAACAAGATAATGTACACCACTTCCAACTACCTTCTCTCCAGTCGACCTTTAGGATATATTGCACAATTCTTCATTGACAAGGTAGAACCATTAAAGGTAAGCTTGACAATTTCAATTTACTCCTAATCACCATACAGTTGCGATACCGAGTCTCAGCGGCAATAGTTAGCAACATTTGAACCTGTCTCAACGAATGTAGTACGTACAAGCATGAGTAAGAGCGTACTAAAGTCATGTGAACCTGATCCAATTCAAACAGTACTGATGCTTGAGACCTTATATCGAGTATTGTCTTCACTAACTTAAGTTTTTAATACCTCTCTCATCTGGGTAATTCAGGTCAATTTTCAAAACTGGCATTGTAAAGCCTTTATTGAAGAACTGAATTTCTCGACCATGTAGAGGTTCTCGTGGACTATGTTGCTGTGGTTTGCTCCCAGTAGTATATTTAATTATTACAGAAGACCCACCCTGGATAATTTCTGTTACAAACGGAAGTAGTGATAGAGGGATGCAAATCTCCAGGCCCCTAATCAGCGATGCAGATAGTTAAATTACTGAATGCACAGAATGTGAAATTAAAATAAACACCAAGTGAATATCATTTAATAACAGATAGACATTGCTCAAATGAAATTCAATATTCAGAATACTATCACTCGTCTTTCACTTGAGCACGTGACGCCCAATTTAATCGTCGGACCTAGTGTGATAGGTTGCTCTAACGTCATGTGCTCCTTCTCATCCGTACTAATCGTTCTCTTGACTGGTACTCCAGTTCCCATCCAGTACATCAAACCTCTTCTTTTGTTCTCTCCTTTCATTGTCTTCCAAAGACTCGCTACAAACTGTACTTAGGGTATTTCCCTGTCTCCTATAGCTCATCTAGTCCCTAAAGGCTACCTTTCTGTACACGCAAGGACATTAGCGTATTATTCTAGCTATCTAGACTCACGCTAAAGAACAATATATCATCAGAGAAGCCATTAACTTCTTTGGTCACGCATTCGTGCACATGAAATTACTTTTATTTTCTGATATGGTGTACACGGTATAAACTGCGTATCATACATATATCAATGCATTTCATCACATCGGTAAACATAGATTCTCAATCAATAGTATAAAGAACAATATTGCATGATCAGACGCATTTCTGTACATTACACGTGTAGAAATTGTGCACAGGTATTCACATATGGAAGTGCTGACATGTCATAGCTCATGATAATCCTACAAAGTATACACATATAGTCAAATCTCCATATTAGCTAATGTTACACGTTGCAACCATTAAACAAAGTTATAATTCCGTTTAGCATTTGCCAAATAAGAATATCACATGAATAAATGCTCACGACATTACTACGAAATAAGCAAACAGCGAATTACAATATTAATTCTTTGCATGAGTGTTACTCATATCTCTAATTATGCATGTAGGTCAAACACTACAAAGAAATCAAACCCCAGAAACGGTAATTCTACCTACTAATGCTTCTAGCAATGATGTACACATAATGTACATACTTAATTTACAATTACGTTGCCATAACTATCGAGCAAATAAGTAACTGACCTATCTGAATCTCTTTTATAATTCCCATAATAACAAAGTTTCACGCCAATTTAAAATGACGTCGGAGTAGCTGATAACTTCCCACAAGATTGTTTAGCGACTGCTGACGTTTAGTTTCCAATATACTAGATTTAAGCTTGCGATTCCAATGGAGGGCACTCCTTGTTCGACCTGAGTGGATGTATTCACTCCTGGTTTACATTATTTGCAGTAAATGCCACCTCCCCGGCAGTCTGTCAGTAGTGGTTTTACGATCCCCACTTGATGTTAATTTGATCCCAACACAGGAAATTCATGTGTGTGTGTGTCTTAACTGTAAACCTCGCGCCTCCAAAATAAGGCACCAGTCACGAGTTCCTATGGCAATGTTATATACACTGGCTTGTCACTTCATTGTTCGCAAGGCTGATATTCATAACATGTATTAGACGGAATTATTAGCGTCAAGGTCTAGCATATACATGATGCAATATGGTATTGTTCCTTAATTATAACGTGAAATATAGTAACGATTTAAAGAACTACCGACCAGTTTCTAATCTTCCGTTCATATAATTTTTTATATGGAAAACGTTGTTTTAACCCAACTTATATCTCATCTGAATTCAACCATCCTGTTTGCAATGTGCAGGATATATATCGTCCTTGCCACAGTACTGAAGTTACTCTCCTGATCTCTGCTTTGGATAGCGGCAATGTTACAGTCATCGCCTTCTTTGATGTGTCTCCAGCATTTTACACTTTAGACCATTATACATTTTTTCAGTCTCTTGCATGTATTTGACATTAACAATACAGACTTACTGTAGTTCAGGTCCTACTTAGTCAACTAGACACAAATTGTTTATGTAAATGGAATACACTCCATCACAGTTGATTTTTGTTCTGGCGTTCCACAGGGGTCTGTACATGGAACAGTTCTATTCGTTTTATACACTCAGTCACTCTCAAGTGCAATCGATCATCATCCAGTATCTCACTAAGTTTACGCTGATCACACCCAAATATACAAATATATCCACCCAACTGAAGTTAATGCTACCATGCAAGGAGTAGAGAGGTACATTTCTGACATGAAATCATGGATGACATTAAACAATCGGCATGTGAATGATGATATAAGTGATGCGATTCTGATCACAACACAAAGACTTTTGCAATCAGACCCTTTACCTCAAACAATAATTGTCATCGGTAACACGAACATTAAATTCACGTAGTCAGTAGGAAACCTAGCTTTTACTTTGCATAGTACTCACACATTGCATCTCACACATCCTTGCAACAATGATGACATACGGTCGATTGGAAATCAAATGCATCGATGCAATATACATGACACGTGACATTTAGATGGTCGCCGGCATTGGATATTTAGACCCAGTGTGTTACGTGCTTAGGCTCGAATAAACAGTAACATAGAAAGAGTGAGAATAACAAGCTTGTAAAAACTTAATAAACAATTTATTGAGAACAAATATTTTCCAGAAAAGAAAAATAAACTTACGGTTTTATGAATCAATTCCAAATTAATCCAAAAATAATTCAAAATATTATCCACTAGAGAAATTGCAAAAGTCCTGGTAATAAAAATGTCTAAATAATTCCAAGTTAGAATCCCATCGAAGTATCCAAGATGGAAGACGATGTCACGTGATGAAGTCAGTTCTTGGTAATAAAATTCTATGAACACAATTATTTTCCAGATAAATAACAAAATAAATCATTTTGATCCAAACAAATTGAAAGTTTCCAATACAGGGTAATTTAAAAGAACTCAAAACGACACAACTTAATATTCTAACAGCCCAAGTTCTACAAAATAGTTCCCTCCAAAACATAATTTATATACCTGTTTTTACGTTAACAAGAAATGGGTCACATAATCTTCTAGAATCTTGTAGAATAAATAGGCATCACAATTTTCTAGACCAGATGTGATCAGATTCATGAGACGTTAAAATGTACTTGGTGACCCTTTCATCCCGAATGGCATTACTTTATATTGGTAAAGTCCATCTGGAGTCACAAATGCCGAGATTTCCTTTCCTCTTTCCGTTAGTGTAATCTGCCAAAATCCTTTAAGAAAGTCAAATTTGGTCACATACTTGGCATTCCCAATTTTATCAATACAATCATCAATTCTTGGTAATGGGAATGAATATGTGTTTGTCACACTGTTCACCTTCCTATAATCAGTGCATATACGAAAAGTTTTATCTGGTTTTGGAACAAATATGCATGGTTAACTCCAATCACTTTTACTGGGCTCGATAAAATCATTATCCAGAAAATATTGAATTTCCTCTTTTTAGTATTCCTGTTTGAGTGGATTCATCCTGTATGGATGTTGTTTAACAGGTAGAATAGAATATCAACGTCATGAAAAATTGTATTTGTCCTTGTAGGAAAATCTGGAAATAAGTGCTCATATTCAAATAATAACTGTTGCAGTTCATTTCTTTCTTGCACTTGTAAAATTTTCTGGTCTAGATCTTTCATAATTTCTGAATTACAAAGATTCATCATTTCAATATCAGTAGAATCTGACGATATTCCTTCACTGAGTGGGACAGGTACAACTAAATTAATTACAGGTTTAGCATGACTATCTCTTTCAATATACTCTTTTAGCATGTTAATATGACAGAGTTGTTTTTGTTTGCGCCTCCCAGGAGTATTTATGATGCAATTTAAGTCATTAATTTACCTGTCAACTGTGTAGGGACCATAATATTTGGCCTGAAGAGGATTTTGTGGCATTGGAAAGAGAGCCAGGACTATATCACCAGGCTGAAAACTCCTTTCCTTCGATTTTTTATCATATCTTGATTTCATTTTAGATTGAACGGAGTGCAGATTTGCTCTTTCGACCTCACAAGCCTTTGACAACTTATATCTAAAATCGGAAACATAATCAAGAAGATTGATTTCAGTATCTTCATTAGAGGGAAGTTTCTCTTTCAATAACTTCAATGATCCACGCACAGTGTGTCCAAAAACCAGTTCAAAAGGACTGAAGCCTAAAGATTCTTGAACTGATTCTCTAACAGCAAACAATAGTAAATGAATGCCTTCATCCCAATCTTTATTCGTATCAAAACAATATGATCGGATCATATTTTTCAAAGTCTGATGGAATCCTTCTAATGTCCCTTGGCTCTCAGGCAGAAGATTTGAATTGCTGAATGCCTATTTCATACATAACTTGTTGGAAAACTCCAGACATGAAGTTTGAACATAGATTTGGGAAGGACATACTGAGTAAAAAATCTTTATCAAAGCTTTTCCTATTGTTTTAGATTTTATATTCCTCAACGGAATTGCCTCTGGAAACCTTGTTGACGCACACATAATGGTCAACAGGTATTGGTTACCTGACTTGATCTTGGGGAAGGGACCTACACAATCTACCATAATGCTACTAAATGGTTCGTCAAAGGCAGGAATAGGTTGTAGATCAGCATTAGGTATCTTCTGATTTGGTTTTCTACCATTTGACAAGTATGACACGATCTACAGTATTTGGCAACATCACTTTTGAGCTTTGGCCAATAGACGTGAGTCAAGATCTTGTGATAAAACCGAAACTGTTCCGACTGTCACAGGTCCTGATACTAAGTCTGATGACAAATTTACATAATGTACAGGAAGATTAACAAAGCCGCTCTCTACACCCTGAATAAGAACACTTTTTCATTAGAAGAAGACTTCTCAGAAAAAGGCAAAGTACATAACAATAAAAGACTCTGAGAAGCTCCTGTGTCCGTCAAATGTTTAATAGGGGTGGGATTGGCTGAATCACCCAAGAGTGATATAGAACCCTTCCGTGTGAATGGTTCATAATTCTCTATAATAAAATCAGACTGAGATTTATTAGACCCAACACATGTATTGCTTTCAATACATGACCGTGACTTCGACCTTTTAGAAATAAGAGCATTTGATACAGGTCTGTCTTGATTCTGATGCCTATTTTTCAATTTGTAGCAATCAGAAATAACGTGTCCTTTTTTCTTGCAATAGGTACACTTCGGAAGAGACAGGAATCTAGAACCAAGCTTCTCTGAAATTTGATTTTTGAAAGTTGTGCTAGTTTGAGCTTTAAAAGGGCTGGTATTAGACTGAAATACTTTTCTGCCAGAAGACTGTTGAGTAGAAGTCTTGTCAACAAAATTAACTTTATGTATCAAAGAATATACGTCAGCAGCTCGAGCAGCATTCTCCAATGTTTGAATCCTATGCTCATCGAGATAAGACTTAACGTCACTATGGACACAGTTTTTGAACTCTTCAAATTAATATAATCTGCCTGAGATTTTGATAATCTTGTTCGACTTTCTTGGCTAAGCACCATCTATCAAACAACAGGTCTTTTTCTCTAGCAAATTCAACATGAGTTTATCCAGCTTCTTTTCTGTAATTTCTGAATGTTTGTCGATAAGCTTAAGGAACTAACTCATAACCCCTTAGAATGCATTCTTTAACCACACCAAAGTCACCACTTTGGTGAACAGACAGTGAAGTGTAAATCTCACTAGCCTTACCAGTGAGTACACATTGCAATAACTGAGTCCAATGCTCCCATGGCCACTTTAAATTTTCTTTCTCCTCTTTGTCATATTGTAATTGTCTTTATTTCACCCTTTCCTGAAATTCCAGCTTTCTTCAACTCTAATTCCATCTTGAATTTTAATTCTAATTTCTTTATTTTAATGTCAGAGTCTGATGCAGACTTAATGACCAAAATCAAAGCACTTTTTTCCAAATCATTCTTTTCTACCAAACATTGGACCAAAATCTTTTTGATAACTTGTTTCGTTAAAGAAGCCTTGACTTCAGAAAGATCATATTCTCTGGCAAGTTGAATCAACTCATTTTTTTTGAAAAAAACACAAAAATAGAAGCAGAACATTTAAGACTACAACGACGTTTCAGTGGACAAGATAAAACTAACAGATTCCTCATGTAGCTACTGTATCATATTCTCAACATGTAGCAGATTTACGTCGTAGACTAGCAAAAGGTGAGAACAATTAGGGTAAGAAGAATCAACGACGATGTCACAATATTATGAAGATGGTACGATAATAAATGATCAGAATGGTACATTTAGTTATGTCATAGAGCGTCCTTTTATCTTACTTAAATAATATTAACCTTCTAAGTATATAACGGTTTTAAAAGAACTTGCTTGAACATTTGTTTCATCAATGTATTTTATGTTAATCATATATTATTAATAATCCTATATATGCTTGGTATGTAAATAAAAATTGTGTATTGCAAATTATATGCACAGGTAACACTCATAGTCCAAGGAAAAACGTCTATGTCGATGTGGCTGTACTGATAGATTCAGGAATATGGGACAGGTATGTGGAATGTTCATATATATATCTATATATATATATATATATATATATATATATATATGATACGACTACCTCAACTCTATACTACCCATCTATATATATATATATATATATATATATATATATATATATATATATATATATATATATATATATATATATATATATATATATATCCTTGTAGACCCAAACTTTAATTATTTGATCACACACCTAACGACCAAGTTACAATAATAATCAAGTCAACAATTGTACACGTTCGTAATATTTCTGACCTATCATTTCGGCAATGCTGTCTGGAAAATACAATTGTTATTAAATACAGTTATTGAATAAGATTGATAATAGTTTGCTATGCTTTAAACTTACATTATTGAAGACAGTTTTCTATACTATAATCTTACATTATTGAACACTGTTCACGATACTATAATTTTAAATCATTGAATACAGTTTACCATATTATAATCTTACATTATTGAATACAGTTTACTATACTATAATCTTACATTACTGAATACAGTTTACTATACTATATGAATACAGTATACTATAATGCTACATTATTGAATACACTTTACTAGATTATAATCTTACATTATTGAATACAATTTACTATACTATAATCTTACATTATTGAATACAGTTTACTAGACTATATGAATACAGTATACTATATTATAATCTTACATTATTGAATACAGTTTACTATACTATAATCTTACATTATTGAATATAGTTTGCTATACTATATGAATACAGTTTACTATACTATATGAATACAGTATACTATCCTATAATCTTACATTATTGAATACAGTTTACTATATTATAATCTTACATTATTGAATACAGTTTACTAGACTATATGAATACAGTATACTATATTATAATCTTACATTATTGAATACAGTTTACTATACTATAATCTTACATTATTGAAGACAGTTTACTATAATATAATCTTACATTATTGAATACAGTTAACTATACTACATGAAGACAGTTTACTATACTATAATCTTACATTATTGAATACAGTTTACTATACTATAATTTTACATTATTGAATACAGTTTACTATACTATAATCTTACATTATTGAATACAGTTTACTATCCTATAATCTTACATTATTGAATACAGATTACTATACTATAATCTTACATTAATGAATATAGTTTACTCTACTATATGAATACAGTTTACCATACTATAATCTTACATTATTGAAGACAGTTTACCATACTAAAAACTTACATTATTAAATACAGTTCACCATACTATAATCTTACATTATTGAATACAGTTCACTATATTACAATCTTACATTATTGAATACACATTACTATACTATAATCTTACATTGTTGAATACAGTTTACCATACTATAATCTTATATTGTTGAAGACAGTTTACTATATTATAATCTTACATTATTGAATACACATTACTATACTATAATCTTACATTATTGAATAGAGTTTACTATACTATAATCTTACAATATTGAAGACAGTTTACCATACTAAAATCTTACATTATTGAATACAGTTTACCATACTATAATGTTACATTATTGAATACAGTTTAGATACTATAATCTTACATTATTGAAGACAGTTTACTATACTATAATCTTACATTATTGAATACACATTTCTATACTATAATCTTACATTATTGAATACAGTTTACTATACTATAATCTTACATTATTGAAGACAGTTTGCTATATTATAATCTTACATTATTGAAGACAGTTTACCATACTATAATCTTACATTATTGAAGACAGTTTACCATACTATAATCTTACATTATTGAATACAGTTTGCCATACTATAATCTTACATTATTGAATACAGTTTACTATACTATAATCTTACATTATTGAATACAGTTTACTATACTATAATCTTACATTATTGAATACAGTTTACTATACTATAATCTTACATTATTGAATACTCTTTACTATACTATAATCTTACATTATTGAATACAGTTTACTATACTATAATCTTACATTATTGAATACAGTTTACTATACTATAATCTTATATTATTGAAGACAGTTTACTATACTAAAATATTACATTATTGAAGACAGTTTTCTATGCTATAATCTTACATTATTGAATACAGTTTACCATACTATAATCTTACAGTATTGAAAACAGTTTTCTATGCTATAATTTTACATTATTGAATACAGTTTACCATACTAAAATCTTACATTATTGAATAAAGTTTACCATACTATAATCGTACATTATTGAAGACAGTTTACTCTACTATAATCTTACATTATTGAAGACAGTTTACCATACTAAAATCTTACATTATTGAATAGTTTACCATACTATAATCTTACATTATTGAATACAGTTTTCTATGCTATAATCTTACATTATTGAATACAGTTTACCATACTATGATCTTACATTACTGAATACAGTTTTCTATGCTATAATCTTACATTATTGAATACAGTTTACCATACTAAAATCTTACATTATTGAATACAGTTTACCATACTATAATCTTACATTATTTAAGACAGTTTACTCTACTATAATCTTATATTATTGAAGACAGTTTACCATGCTATAATCTTACATTATTGAATACAGTTTACCATGCTATAATCTTACATTATTGAATACAGTTTACCATACTATAATCTTACATTATTGAATACAGTTTTCTATGCTATAATCTTACATTATTGAATACAGTTTACCATACTATAATCTTACATTATTGAAGACAGTTTACCATACTATAATCTTACATTATTGAATACAGTTTTCTATGCTATAATCTTACATTATTGAATACAGTTTACCATACTATAATCTTACATTATTGAAGACAGTTTACTATATTATAATCTTTCATTATTGAATACAGTTTACCATACTATAATCTTACCTTATTTAAGTCAGTTTAATATGCTATAATCTTACATTATTGAATCCAGTTTTCTATGCTATAATCTTACATTATTGAATACAGTTTACAATACCATAATCTTACATTATTGAAGACTGTTTACTATATTATAATCTTACATTATTGAATACAGTTTACTATACTATAATCTTACATTATTGAAGACAGTTTTCCATGCTATAATCTTACATTATTGAATACAGTTTTCTATACTATAATCTTACATTATTGAATACAGTTTACCATACTATAATCTTACATTATTGAATACAGTTTACCATACTATAATCTTACATTATTCAATACAGTTCTCTATGCTATAATCTTACATTATTGAAGACAGTTTACCATGCTATAATCTTACATTATTGAATACAGTTTACCATACTATAATCTTTCATTATTGAATACAGTTTACCATACTACAATCTTACATTATTGAATACAGTTTACCATACTATAATCTTACATTATTGAAGACAGTTTACTATAATATATGAAGACAGTTTACAATATTATAATCTTACATTATTGAAGACAGTTTACTATGCTGTAATCTTACATTATTGAATACAGTTTACTATACTATAATCTTACATTATTGAAGACAGTTTACTATATATTATAATCTTTCATTATTGAATACAGTTTACCATACTATAATCTTACATTATTGAAGTCAGTTTACCATACTATAATCTTACATTATTGAAAACAGTTTTCTATGCTATAATCTTACATTATTGAATACAGTTTACCATACCATAATCTTACATTATTGAAGACAGTTTTCTATATTATAATCTTACATTATTGAATACAGTTTACTATACTATAATCTTACATTATTGAAGACAGTTTTCCATGCTATAATCTTACATTATTGAATACAGTTTTCTATACAATAATCTTACATTATTGAATACAGTTTACCATACTATAATCTTACATTATTGAATACAGTTTACCATACTATAATCTTACATTATTGAATACAGTTCTCTAATCTATAATCTTACATTATTGAAGACAGTTTACCATGCTATAATCTGACATTATTGAATACAGTTTACCATACTATAATCTTTCATTATTGAATACAGTTTACCATACTACAATCTTACATTATTGAATACAGTTTACCATACTATAATCTTACATTATTGAAGACAGTTTACTATAATATATGAAGACAGTTTACAATATTATAATCTTACATTATTGAAGACAGTTTACTATGCTATAATCTTACATTATTGAATACAGTTTACTATACTATAATCTTACATTATTGAATACAGTTTACTATGCTATAATCTTACATTATTGAATACAGTTTACTGTGCTATAATCTTACATTATTGAATACAGATTACTATACTATAATCTTTCATTATTGAATACAGTTTACTATGCTATAATCTTACATTATTGAATACAGTTTACTATACTATATGAATACAGTATACTATCCTATAATCTTACATTATTGAATACAGTTTACTATACTATAATTTTACATTATTGAATACAGTTTACTATACTATATGAAGACAGTTTACTATATTATAATCTTACATTATTGAATACACATTACTATACTATAATCTTACTTTATTGAAGACAGTTTACTATACAATAATATTACATTATTGAATACAGTTTACTATACTATATTCTTACATTATTGAATACAGTTTACTATATTATAATCTTACATTATTGAAGACAGTTCACTATTTTATAATCTTACATTATTGAATCCAGTTTACTATAATATATGAAGACAGTTTACTATACAATAATATTACATTATTGAATACAGTTTACTATACAATAATCTCACATTATTGAATACAGTTTACTATACTATAATCTTACATTATTGAATACAGTTTACTATACTATAATCTTACATTATTGAAGACAGTTTACCATGCTATAATCTTACATTATTGAACACAGTTTACCATGCTAAAATCTTACATTATTGAATACAGTTTACTATAATATATGAAGACCGTTTACAATATTATAATCTTACATTATTGAATACAGATTACTATACTATAATCTTACATTATTGAATACACTTTACTATACTATATGAATACAGTATACTATACTATAATCTTACATTACTGAATACAGTTTACTATACTATAATCTTACATTATTGAATACAGTTTGCTATACTATATGAATACAGTTTACTATACTATATGAATACAGTATACTATCCTATAATCTTACTTTATTGAATTCAGTTTACTATACTATAATTTTACATTATTAAATACAGTTTACTATACTATATGAAGACAGTTTACTATATTATAATCTTACATTATTGAATACACATTACTATACTATAATCTTACATTATTGAATACAGTTTACCATACTATAATCTTACATTATTGAATACAGTTTACTATACAATAATATTACATTATTGAATACAGTTTAGTATACTATAATCTTACATTATTGAATACAGTTTACCATACTATAATCTTACATTATTGAATACAGTTTACTATACAATAACATTACATTATTGAATACAGTTTACCATACAATAATCTTACATTATTGAAAACAGTTTACAATACAAGAATCTTACATTATAAAATACAGTTTACTATAATATATGAGGACAGTTTACTATATTATAATCTTACATTCTTGAATACAGTTTACAATACAATAATATTACATTATTGAATACAGTTTACCATACAATAATCTTACATTATTGAAAACAGTTTACCATACAAGAATCTTACATTATAAAATACAGTTTACTATAATATATGAGGACAGTTTACTATATTATAATCTTACATTATTGAATACAGTTTACTATACTATAATTTTACATTATTGAATACAGTTTACTATACTATATGAAGACAGTTTACTATACTATAATCTTACCTTATTGAATACACTTTACTATACTATAATCTTACATTATTGAATACAGTTTACTATACTATAATCTTACATTATTGACTATACTTTACTATATTATAATCTTACATTATTGAATACAGTTTACTATCTTATAATCTTACATTATTGAATACTTTTTACTATACTATATGAATGCTGTTTACTATACTATAATCTTACATTATTGAATACAGTTTACTATACTATAATCTTACATTATTGAATACAGTTTACTATACTATAATCTTACATTATTGAAGACAGTTTACTATACTATATGAAGACAGTTTACTATATTAAAATCTTACATTATTGAATACAGTTTACTATACTATAATCTTACATTATTGAATACAGTTTACTATACTATATGAATGCTGTTTACTATACTATAATCTTACATTATTGAATACAGTTTATTATACTATAATCTTACATTATTGAAGACAGTTTACCATGCTATAATCTTACATTATTGAACACAGTTTACCATGCTAAAATCTTACATTATTGAATACAGTTTACTATAATATATGAAGACCGTTTACCATATTATAATCTTACATTATTGAATACAGATTACTATACTATAATCTTACATTATTGAATACAGTTTACTATACTATATGAATACAGTATACTATACTATAATCTTACATTACTGAATACAGTTTACTATACTATAATCTTACATTATTGAATACAGTTTGCTATACTATATGAATACAGTTTACTATACTATATGAATACAGTATACTATCCTGTAATCTTACATTATTGAATTCAGTTTACTATACTATAATTTTACATTATTAAATACAGTTTACTATACTATATGAAGACAGTTTACTATATTATAATCTTACATTATTGAATACACATTACTATACTATAATCTTACATTATTGAATACAGTTTACCATACTATAATCTTACATTATTGAATACAGTTTACTATACAATAATATTACATTATTGAATACAGTTTAGTATACTATAATCTTACATTATTGAATACAGTTTACCATACTATAATCTTACATTATTGAATACAGTTTACTATACAATAATATTACATTATTGAATACAGTTTACCATACAATAATCTTACATTATTGAAAACAGTTTACCATACAAGAATCTTACATTATAAAATACAGTTTTCTATAATATATGAGGACAGTTTACTATATTATAATCTTACATTATTGAATACAGTTTACTATACTATAATTTTACATTATTGAATACAGTTTACTATACTATATGAAGACAGTTTACTATACTATAATCTTACCTTATTGAATACACTTTGCTATACTATAATCTTACATTATTGAATACAGTTTACTATACTATAATCTTACATTATTGACTATACTTTACCATATTATAATCTTTCATTATTGAATACAGTTTACTATCTTATAATCTTACATTATTGAATACTTTTTACTATACTATATGAATGCTGTTTACTATACTTTAATCTTACATTATTGAATACAGTTTACTATACTATAATCTTACATTATTGAATACAGTTTACTATACTATAATCTTACATTATTGAAGACAGTTTACTATACTATATGAAGACAGTTTACTATATTAAAATCTTACATTATTGAATACAGTTTACTATCTTATAATCTTACATTATTGAATACAGTTTACTATACTATATGAATGCTGTTTACTATACTATAATCTTACATTATTGAATACAGTTTACTATACTATAATCTTACATTATTGAATATACTTTACTATACTTTAATCTTACATTATTGAATATATTTTACTATACTATAATCTTACATTATTGAATACGGTTTACTATACTTTAATCTTACATTATTGAATACGGTTTACTATACTTTAATCTTACATTATTGAATACTTTTTACTATACTATATGAATACTGTTTACTATACTATATGAATACAGTTTACTATATTATAATCTTACATTATTGAATACAGTTTACTATACTATAATCTTACATTATTGAGTACAGTTTACAATACTATATGAAGACAGTTTACTATATTATAATCTTACATTATTGAATACGGTTTACTATACTATATGAATACTGTTTACTATACTATATGAATACTGTTTACTATACTATAATCTTACATATTGAATACAGTTTACTATACTATAATCTTTCATTATTGAATATACTTTACTATCTTATAATCTTACATTATTGAATACAGTTTAGTACACTATAATCTTACATTATTGAATACAGTTTACTATCTTATAATCTTACATTATTGAATACAGTTTAGTACACTATAATCTTACATTATTGAATACAGTTTACTATACTATGATCTTACATTATTGAATACAGTTTACTATACTATAATCTTACATTATTGAATACAGTTTACTATCTTATAATCTTACATTATTGAAAACAGTTTAGTACACTATAATCTTTCATTATTGAATACAGTTTACTATACTATGATCTTACATTATTGATTACAGTTTACTATACTATAATCTTACATTATTGAAGACAGTTTACTATACTATATGAATACAGTTTACTATACTTTAATCTTACATTATTGAATATAGTTTACTCTACTATATGAATACAGTTTACTATACTATAATCTTACATTATTGAATACAGTTTACCATACTATAATCTTACATTATTGAAGACAGTTTACCATACTAAAATCTTACATTATTGAATACAGTTTACCATACTATAATCTTACATTATTGAATACATTTTACCATACTATAATCTTACATTATTGAATACAGTTTACTATATTATAATCTTACATTATTGAATACAGTTTACTATGCTATAATCTTACATTATTGAATACAGTTTACCATACTATAATCTTACATTATTGAAGACAGTTTACTATACTATAATCTTACATTATTGAATACAGTTTACCATACTATAATCTTTATTGAAGACAGTTTACTATACTATAATCTTACATTATTGAATACAGTTTACTATACTATATGAAGACAGTTTACAATATTATAATCTTACATTATTGAATACACATTACTATACTATAATCTTACATTATTGAATACAGTTTACTATACTATAATCTTACATTATTGAAGACAGTTTACCATACTATAATCTTACATTACTGAATACTGTTTACTATTCTATAATCTTACATTATTGAATACAGTTTACTAAACTATAATCTTACATTATTGAATACAGTATACTATACTATAATCTTACTATACTATATGAATACTGTTTACTATACTATATGAATACAGTTTACTATACTATATGAATACAGTTTACTATACTATATGAATACAGTTTACTATACTCTAATCTTACATTATTGAATACAGTTTACTATACTATATGAATACTGTTTACTATACTATATGAATACAGTTTACGATACTATCTGAATACAGTTTACTATACTATATGAATACTGTTTACTATACTATATGAATACAGTTTACTATACTATATGAATACAGTTTACTATACTTTAATCTTACATTATTGAATATAGTTTACTCTACTATATGAATACAGTTTACTATACTATAATCTTACATTATTGAATACAGTTTACCATACTATAATCTTACATTATTGAAGACAGTTTACCATACTAAAATCTTACATTATTGAATACAGTTTACCATACTATAATCTTACATTATTGAATACATTTTACCATACTATAATCTTACATTATTGAATACAGTTTACTATATTATAATCTTACATTATTGAATACAGTTTACTATGCTATAATCTTACATTATTGAATACAGTTTACCATACTATAATCTTACATTATTGAAGACAGTTTACTATACTATAATCTTACATTATTGAATACAGTTTACCATACTATAATCTTTATTGAAGACAGTTTACTATACTATAATCTTACATTATTGAATACAGTTTACTATACTATATGAAGACAGTTTACAATATTATAATCTTACATTATTGAATACACATTACTATACTATAATCTTACATTATTGAATACAGTTTACTATACTATAATCTTACATTATTGAAGACAGTTTACCATACTATAATCTTACATTACTGAATACTGTTTACTATTCTATAATCTTACATTATTGAATACAGTTTACTAAACTATAATCTTACATTATTGAATACAGTATACTATACTATAATCTTACTATACTATATGAATACTGTTTACTATACTATATGAATACAGTTTACTATACTATATGAATACAGTTTACTATACTATATGAATACAGTTTACTATACTCTAATCTTACATTATTGAATACAGTTTACTATACTATATGAATACTGTTTACTATACTATATGAATACAGTTTACGATACTATCTGAATACAGTTTACTATACTATATGAATACTGTTTACTATACTATATGAATACAGTTTACTATACTATATGAATACAGTTTACTATACTTTAATCTTACATTATTGAATATAGTTTACTCTACTATATGAATACAGTTTACTATACTATAATCTTACATTATTGAATACAGTTTACCATACTATAATCTTACATTATTGAAGACAGTTTACCATACTAAAATCTTACATTATTGAATACAGTTTACCATACTATAATCTTACATTATTGAATACATTTTACCATACTATAATCTTACATTATTGAATACAGTTTACTATATTATAATCTTACATTATTGAATACAGTTTACTATGCTATAATCTTACATTATTGAATACAGTTTACCATACTATAATCTTACATTATTGAAGACAGTTTACTATACTATAATCTTACATTATTGAATACAGTTTACCATACTATAATCTTTATTGAAGACAGTTTACTATACTATAATCTTACATTATTGAATACAGTTTACTATACTATATGAAGACAGTTTACAATATTATAATCTTACATTATTGAATACACATTACTATACTATAATCTTACATTATTGAATACAGTTTACTATACTATAATCTTACATTATTGAAGACAGTTTACCATACTATAATCTTACATTACTGAATACTGTTTACTATTCTATAATCTTACATTATTGAATACAGTTTACTAAACTATAATCTTACATTATTGAATACAGTATACTATACTATAATCTTACTATACTATATGAATACTGTTTACTATACTATATGAATACAGTTTACTATACTATATGAATACAGTTTACTATACTATATGAATACAGTTTACTATACTCTAATCTTACATTATTGAATACAGTTTACTATACTATATGAATACTGTTTACTATACTATATGAATACAGTTTACGATACTATCTGAATACAGTTTACTATACTATATGAATACTGTTTACTATACTATATGAATACAGTTTACTATACTATATGAATACAGTTTATTATACTAGCAGCAGAGAGGGTGAACAGACCAACTTTTCTAGGCGTCAATTTAGTTAACTAAGGCTTCCTTGAAAATACTTTTTCAGGCGTCAATTTAGTAAACTGAGGCTTCCTTGAAAATACTTAATTAATTTTTAATAATAATTTGAGCAAAGAATGAAAAAAAAAAGACGCCATTTAGTTGACGTTCACAATCTCGGCTGCTAATGCGCTAACTAAATATTTGATCAAGTCCGACACGATATCTTGTCCGAGGGTCTGATAAATTTATCGTCACAAATCCATGTGGAGTGGCTTTAGCCACACTAAAGAAATTTTTAAATTGATTATGATCCATATCGCCACCGCACCACGTTTGCCAAATATTTCTAAGAGTATGAGTATCAACTCCGTTAAACACACATAACAAATTGCAATTATCTCTGATCACTTTTGGTATTTGAGTGTAACGTTGAGTTACATATATCACGTCGGTGTTTTTATGTCTGCCTCTGGAAAATATTCTAGCAGGATTTTTTTGATTATCTAACATGATATCATCATATACGACTAAATTGTTAATACTTCCGTCAATGGAGTCAATGCTAGGTGCCTCTTCGATATCGGTTATAAACTCAATAACACCATCGCCGTTAATTTCTCGCGCGGCTTCGTTAAAATCCTTTAATACTTCATAACATCGCTGATCATCTACACTCGGAGCAATCATGTACAACTTATCCCACTTCATCCATCTCGTTATCAAATTAAGTAGTAATTGTGTTTTACCACTTCCAGATGGTCCGATGATAATTGCGCGAATAGAATTTGGTAACATTGCATTGTGTTTAATAGGTTCCCGTCGTCTCGTAGCTGAATAATCAATTACATTCATGCTGTTATATATATAATTATGGATTTATATTGTGTGAAATGTAGGATGCGTACTGGCACAAATGATTTGACAACGATTACAACGAAAAATAATCGATCAGCGCTTTCTGGTAAGTGTGTACAATGTAGTACAAAGAAATTTAGATTTACTTCTAAAAATTCTTCGAATTTTCTAAAAAAAAACGAGGAGGTGATATTGCAGCCAAGTTAGCAAAACTTCCAGGAACACCGTGGGCAAAGTATCCAGGAGAAAAGCACCTTCCAGGATATAGCTACTGTGGACCGGGGACACGATTAGATATCAGACTTGATGATCAAAATCAGCCCCGACCCGGCGAGTATCCAATAAACGCTATTGATAAGGCGTGTCATGCTCATGATGTCGCTTATAAAAGCAGCAATCTGCAAAATAGACATCTCGCAGATGTAAAATTAATTCATGCGTTAAATGCTATTCCTGATAAATCCTTCAAAGAAAAATTGGCTTCGTGGTTGGTAAAATCTGCTATGAAGGGTAAATTGATGCTTGGAGCTGGATAATTAATAATATGGAATCTATTTACTATTCTCCGAGGGGATACTGGAGAGGTTACGCAGCAATCAATAAACTAGCTAGTGCATCAAAGGTGAAAAAAACTACAGCGGCAAACTGGTTATCTAAACAGGCAATATGGCAAATTTATCTACCAGCGCCTAAACAAATTAACTACTCGCATTTTGATGTGACAACGCCTAATGAAGTTCATCAAGCTGATATACTATTTCTGCCGCATGACAATGGTTACAAATATGCGTTAACGTTAGTTGATATTGCAAGTCGATACAAAGAAGTAGAACCGTTAAAAACAAAATCATCTACTGAAGTAGCTTCTGCATTTGAAAAAATTTATCGACGAGGTCCTCTGCGCTGGCCAAATCTGTTACAAGTTGATCCTGGCAAGGAATTTCAAGGTGTTGTTACATCTACGATGAAACATCATAATGTCGCCATCAGACGAGGACACACTGCGCTACATCGCGATCAGGCAATTGTTGAACGGTTTAATAAAACCCTTGCTGAGCGGTTATTTGGATATCAATACGCGAAAGAATTCATCCAGGATAAACGATCCCGTGAATGGGTCAAGAGATTACCAGCTGTGATTACCGCAATCAATAATGAGATTACTAGAACAATTAATATGAAACCTGTCAACGCTATTAAGAAGGCGTCTATCAAAATGGAAATCCAAGGAATTTCACAAAAAGAACCAATTCTTGGTAGTAATGTCATTGTAAGGTACTTATATGAACCAGGAGAGCTTGAGGGTGGTAAAAAAAGAGCTACCGATCCTATTTGGAGTGTCACTACGCATAGGATATCCGGTATAACACGATCAACTGGTAGACCTCCAATCTATAGACTGGATTCAACTGCTCCTCAGCGAGGATTTACTCGACAACAACTACAAGTGATCCCCGAGGATACTCAATTGCCACCGCGTGGTCTTAACTAGCGCCGTTGCGTCTATTACACTCAAGACAAGTCAACCTCACATTGTTTCTGACATGACCGAGATTGTTATCTTTTCTATCTACGGTGAATTGGCGAGGATCTTTATCCGACCAATTCCAATTCATTATACAATTACAACTCGCGCAGTGATTATTCTGTTGTTGCTTTAGTGTCTTAATTAATTCAGCATCAATGTCAAATTCTCTTTTATTTTTTTTATCCTGTTGTTTATAACCAGAGAGTTTTTTTCTGATTATATCGTCACTAATGATTTCATCATTAATGATTTCATCATCGAAAACAATTCTTCGAAGTTGATTTATCCGTCGTACTCTGGATACTGCGAGATAAACTAAATTTGACCACTCAATGCGATTATCTACTATCCAAAGAGTTGTATCGGATATAGTCAATCCCTGTGAAGAATGTATTGTTGCTGCATAACCTAACGTCCATGGGGATTTATCAGAGTTCCCCAATGCATCTTCGACGACGCTGATATCAACCAACACAATATCATTTAATACTAAATTCTGCTTTTGTTGTTGTCCAGGAATGTCAACGTCGATATTCTGCTTTCGTGTATCCTTAGGTCTATAACAGAGTGGTACTGGAAGTGTTGCAAATTTACACTTATGCAATTCAAACAACTTCATCTGAAGTGCGTCTCTGACTATTTTTCTACTCGCGATTATTAAATCATTTGGCTTCCACATTTCCCAAAATTCCTTCATGGGAGTTTCAGAGATTATTTTACGCGCTATTTCACATTGGATTTTATCAGGTTGTAATCTAATTAGCGCTTTGAATTCTCGTAATTGTTCATCAAGTGATCTATGGTCTGTATTAATCTCTTCATAATAATCTACAAAACCCTTTAACCATTCATGTGGAGATCCACCAACAAATGGTTGTGGTTGGCCGTGATCCCCGCACATGACAACTTTTGTGTTTTTTGTCAATAACCATGATAGAAATATCTGTAATACTGTCAACGATACAGTGCATATTTCATCCCAGATTATTATTTCAGGAATGAATTTATCGCCCATTCGATCAGGAGTCCATGTATCGCCTTTCCATCGAAAGAAGCTGTGATAAGTACAGGCTTTTACTCCACGCGCTATCATCTCTCTGGCGAGTCTATGTGTTGGTGTTAACACAATCATTGTTGACTGACGAAATAATTCTATTGCACGAGTTGTCTTTCCTGACCCTCCACAACCGTTTAAATAAACTGTCTTGTGTCTACAAATTGGATCGGATACGGGCGGTGCAGTAGAAATGCTAGCATTTTCAATTTCATAACAAATATATTTATCATCCATAGCAACGTCTGCGGATTTACAATACTCATGTAGTATTTCTTTTTTAAACCTCCAATTTCCCCACACTTCTTTAGGATCTGTGAATTTAGCTACATCTGATTTATATTTTTCATGTATATACATCGAATCAGTAGCTACTCTAACCGCGGTATTAGGAAATCTATTTATCATCGAAAATAGATTAATAATAGAATAGGCTAACATAGAACTTCTCAAATGTGTGTATTGACAACTTTTTCCATCACAGTAGGTAACAACCGTACCTAGTTTCTTACCATTTGATCGAAGGACATCATCTACCCAAACATTATTAGTTCCGCTCGCAGATTTGTAAGCTTCCTCATCTAATTCCCCTGATAGAAAAGCGTTCTTACGGGTTACAAATTTCCCTTTTTTTATTAAATCGGCTATGATAAAATTGTATTCTTCATCGTCTGTAATTAATCTCGAAGAGTATTTTGCATTGTCAAATCTTCCACCTTGAGTGAATTTACCGATTATTTTTCGTCCGAGATCTTTAGCCTCTCTATTCTTACCCTCGAATAGTTTTTTAGACCAATCTATGATATATTCTTCGCTGCAATCTTCCAATTGTTTTCGTTCTTCATTAATTATTTTTTCTAGATCGGGTTTTGGTAACCAAACATCTTTCTGAGCGTTATAACAAATAATCGCTTCACCAACAATTAACGATGTTAACATACCACTATCTAACATATATCTCAATAGCACTATTGGCATCCACGCTTTTTCATACATATGTCTACCGAGCCAAATATAACTACACGGATGTAACCCTATAGCGAGGTTAAATGATATCACACGAGCAAATCCGGTTAAATCAAAATCAGGCAAACAACCATTAATCGCAACACGAGTCATTTCATATGTGGGATGTCCAAATCGTTTGAAATACTCAGAGCATTCTCCATACCCGAGAAAACTTCCAGGATAACACGCGGATATATCAATTGAAATCATACCATCACGTGAGTATTTCGTATTCCACAATCCTCCATGACCAAATTCGACGCAACTCGACTTCACGTCCTCCAGAAAATTATTTCGTGTTGGACGCCATGAATTCTTTTCTCGTGCGAAGTGAGCTACTACTGATGTAATTGTAAAACTATCCGTAAGTAGTTTTTCTACAGTAGAAACGCTAGCGTTTTCCTCTGAAAATTCTTTAGCGATATTTTTCATTCTAGTATCTAATTCTTCAGTTCGATATAATTCACCATTTGGTTTTACAAACTGATCAAATCCTATTTCCGAATGATCATTACTACTGAGTAACCATACTGACACAGGGTCGTCTTTGGTTAACGCGTAAATAGCATCAAATAATTTCCTTTCATTAAAATGATATTCATTTTTTAAACCATCCGTAGAAAATTCTTTAGGGATATATCGAACAGTTCTTTCTCGTGGAAATATATTTACCGCGGGTGTCCACGCGTGTTTGTTATGATCAATAATTTCAATTGGAGCTCCTCGCGATTGATATTTCGGTTCGTATAATACTTCTCCGGTTATCGTTGCTACCGATATTGGAAATTTTAATAATGCTTCTAATTTAGCTATATCGGAAATCCTTGCTCCATGTTGATTCACTGTTAGTTCCCATTCGGTTATTTTTTTTCTTCGTAGATCAGTTAATTTGTTTCCTCGGAGGGAATTTGTAAAGTGTTCTATTACCCGTGTTGCTACACAATTTAATGACGACGACTCTTTCACAGGTGCTAGTTTTGCAATACTTGGCTTATCATTTAGCTGATATATTCCGTAAACAACTGCTGTTACAGGGTAAGATTTCTCATAGTATGGTCTATCAATTCCAGTTAGAATTCCTGGTTTGGAATCTCTACTCACAATAACAAATTTTTTATCCTTAAGGATTGGGTCAAATTTATCTCTGATAATCCATTCACCTTCCTCTTCGATAATGAATTTTATTCTAAAAAAATACCTCTGCAGAGAATTGCTTTGCTTGAAATCCTTTGGATTTCCACCCTTGAATTTCTGGCCAATGTGTGAAAGTATCTCAGCTGCTCTTGTATCGTTCATAGTAGCATCAATTACGGGTACACCAATAATTCGAAATGTCGACCACGCATGAGATGCTCCATCACGCTTAAACTCATTAAAACAGTCGCTGATTTTACTCAGCAGTGGTTTGTCATCTACTAGACTTTTAGGTATATTAGAGATTCTATCGAGATTAAATCTAGCATTTTTCCAAGGCTTAATTTTCGATAATCTCTTGAATTCCTTCATATTATAATTAAAACAAGTATTTAAATAGAAAGTTTTTTATATAATGAATCATTGCAAATGGCTTATGATTGGATCAAAGACTCCATGTAACAAATCATGCAGAAATGAATTCTGTGGGTATCATATGCAGAGTGTTAGAAATGGTTCGGAGGGGCCTTTACCATGCTTGCATTGTGGGGTAGGTGTAAGAGGCAAGTCGCAGTTATGCATTAATTGCGGGGGTAAGCGTTATAGAGAGTTAAAACGTTATTATGACAAGCGAGTATTGAAGAAAAACGCTAGCGTTTCTGACTCTGACAACGTCATAAAAAACGCGGCTGACTATATAAAAAGATTTGCCAATGTTATAATTCAGCCAATTAACGAATTAGACAAATAGATATATTATATATAAATGAGCCAAGAATTTCAAAGACATCCTGTTATTGAAAAATACGAAGCTTCTCGTGATGGTGTTGTTAGACATTGTAAAAATAAGAAGCCAATTGGGTGGGATAATGGTATGGGATATTTGATCTTTAGAGTTGGAAGGAAAATATATCTCAATCACCGTTTCGTTTATGAAGTTTATAATGGATCAATTAAGGATGGTTTTGTTATTGATCATATTGATGGTATTAGGACACATAATTCTTTGAATAATTTACGAGCTGTTACACAAAGTGAGAATACTGCATCTGGAAATACTGGTACTTGTAAATCAATTGGGAAGAGACCAGTAAAGTCAATTAATATTGACAACAAGGAGATGGTATTTCAATCAATGTCAGAAGCTGGTAAGTATTTCGATATTCACACCTCCTCGGTACAAAAAGTAGCAGATGGAATTTATAAGACCGCTTTTTCAAAGTATTTAAAAAACAAAATTCGGTTTGTTTATGTATAATTTGCATTGGAAATTGCTTCGTGAAATTGTGAAAGAATTTCCATTGAAAATCTTCAATTTTGCAATTTCACATGGGAGATAACTCCGTTAGGTATAACGCGTGTGACAAATCATCAGCGACAGAGTTACGGATCTTAAACATGGAAACGCTAGCGTTTCTAACATTGATTTTGATTGGTTAGTTTCGCTATTATGAATCTGAACAAAACACAATCAATTTTGTCTTTTTTCAAGTCTGAAAATTCTTCGAATTTCAAGAACTGTTTTATAGACACGTCGTATTTAAACATTTTTTTTAATGTCTGTTTCAAGTATTATGCGTGTTTTCAACATTGTCAGTGATCGCTAATAAACAAACAAATAATTACAATCACTACACCTCTTTTATATCACCTCGTCGTAATGAGTGTATATATACAAATTCGTCTTTATTATAATTGGGCATTTAGCCGAAATTCAAGTGTAAACAAAACCACACCGTCACACGTGGTATGAACGTTATTATTGACATTCAAAACCAAAGTTTCGATTTTGCGGTTTTGTTTACACTTGAATGTAGAATAGCCCGCGTCACCCATTGTCATTAAAATCATTCACCTATAATCTATTGTTGTGCCGTTCTATATGTATATAACCGCCTACCCACTAGATCAGGGGTTGTAAGTGCCGTCGTCATTCATTGTCATTGTAAATATCATAATCACCTATAATCTATTGTTATGTGTTTGTCGGTTGTAACCGTTGAGCGCTGCTTGATGTATAAAACACCAAGGGGGTTCAAAACGGTGAATGTGTAATTGTACCGTCCTATGTGTATAATACAACTGCCTACACACTAGATCAGGGGTTGTAAGTGTAGTCGTCATTCATTGTATATATAATCATAATCACCTATAATCGCATTAAGCTTCTGGGTATACTAAGATGCTCAACACCTTAGTGTATCCAGAATTCATTTTGAACAAATATATTTATATATATATATGAATCTTGAAAATCTCAAATTGATTATTATTGAAATCAACAAACTTAAGGATCAAAATATAAAATTATGTTCAGGTTTGGATTGTGATCAAATTATGACCGATTTCGAGGATATACAATTTGCAGAACAGACAGGAAAATATGTCCTATCTAAAAAATATTTTTTAATTAAGAATATCCAAAAGCTTATACGTGAGAGCTTAGTCAATACGGAAGATGTTAATGTCTTCGTACCATTATGTAGCATCGTTGAACGTGTACGAAAGCAATTAGGCTTAGAATATGAACAAAAAAGAATTATTAATTGTAAAGTGAGACAATTAAAAATACTAATGGAAAACTCTGAAGGTGATGAGCCCCACGCGTAGAGAGCCTCCTTTGTTTGTATAACCAGTACGGTATATAACATGTACATAACATGTATAACATGTTACCTGTGCAAACGAGGAAGTAAAATTATGTGTGTGACTCAGTACAATAACAAGGAAGTATTAAATGCTTTGCATTTGAAAATCGAAGATTTTTAATTTGACAATAGTAATACTCTTTCAATAATGGTAGGAGAATCATTAACAACGAGATTAGCTAGAGAAAGGCTTAGCGCTATCCGGAAAATATTACCTCTTCGTGATAAAATCCGCGAAAAACTTCAAAAACGCCAATCATTTCAGACGGATTTTACAGAGGATACAGAACAACTCTTCAAACCTATTGTTAGTGCAACTGAGGGTGTGAAAACAGCAACTGAACGGGCGATATATGGAGATGTCCCTAAAGAGGGGGAACGAACAGAGAAGCCTCTTCTCCCTGTGTTGGAGAAAATAGCAAAACGAACTAAGCAAACGAAAAAATCATTAAAAACACTTCCAGGTGATATAATAACTACTGCAAGACGACAAGAAGAACTTCAGGAAGAAGTTGAACGATTAGGTGATATTGATATTTCCTCACCACCATCTGAACCACTTGAAGAATTTCAAGAAGAAGAGGAAGAAGAAGAAACTGTTCCAAAAAGGGACTATCCTCCTGAAAGGATATTTACGGTTGATGCGTTAAATAAAATCAGAAATATCCCAACACTTGCTGGATTAGCTAAATTTACCAACGACAACATTAAAAAACCGAAGAGAAATGAGTATTTAATAGACGACACGTCTAAAGATTTTATAAACAGTAAACTCATTTGGGCAAATAAGGTGTTTTTAGCAAATCGCGGGAAAAATAAAATCAACAAAAAAATAAAATCTGATTATGACAAATTTCTAGCTATGGTAAATAAAGTCACATTCCCACCGCCAGCATACACAGCAGACCCAATCCCTGATGAAATACAAATAATGGCAGAGGCTGATTCTAAGAAGGGTGCAACTGGTACAACTAAAAAAAAGGGTAGTGGTTTAGTTGGTAAAAATCCTATGGATTTTCACGCTAGTGTAACATGTCCTGGTAATATTCTTGGTGATATAGCACGATTAGAAGTACTCGTAGGAGGAAAACGAGCCGGGAATAACTCACCAGAAATAATCAATGAAGCAGCTGATATCTGTAGGAGGTTATTTCAAGGTGGTATCATGGATATTGCAACATATCGAGATTTCATTGAGGAGTTAGTAGAAAATTCTACGAATTTTCCGGGTTATCATAGTGACTAATTAGATAAATAACAATTTGTAGAATCATTAGTGATTCTGTATATAGAATAATGATTATACACTACAACCATGATAAACCAACTAGTGTCTACGTGGTAAACTCACGATTGCCAAAATACCGAGTATACTATGGAGATGGTCTCGGTAATACTATAATGGGATTATTTTCAAGAATGGCTCCAAAAGTGGCTCCGCTAGTAAAACAATTATCGATGAAAGCAATTGATGTTATCCGAGATAAGGGTATTAACACTATTGGTGATCTTGCCGGGAAGGCATTTTCAGCCGCTAGGGATAAACTAACATCGTTAGTTCGACGACGAAATTCTTCGAATTTCCAATCAAAACCTAAAAACATTAATGCAAGTGTTTTGCCATCTACCACGATAATGCCTGCTAGTGTTAGTAAAATTATAAATAACGCAGTAGATGAAAAACTACAGTCGTTAATGACTAACGCCCAGGATAATATAACAGCAAATATGATAGCAGGAAGTGGAATTTCCGGAAGTGGTTTTAGGAAATTTCGACGTTAGAAATACAAGTATTTCTGATACAAGTATTTCCAGAAATATTTATTTGGAGAGGATTTCCAAATATTATAGTTATTGTAGAAATGCTAGCGTTAGAAACACTAGTGTTTCTGGGGTTTGAATCATTTATGATTCCAGAATCATTTATTCTAGTTATTTGGACAGGATTCTCAGTTGTTATGGTTATTGTAGAAATACTAGCATCAGAATCACTTGTATCAGAAACATTAATGTTTCTAACGCTATCTTCATTATCGTTTTTTTTTTCAGATATTTTCATTATTTAAATACTGAACTAAATAATTAATTTAAAAATTCTTTAGAATTTGAAAAATATTTTGATTTAGACCAACGGGTATATAATAAAAAATGTTCAAACAGAACCCTGATGTTGCATTTGACATGGAAGCCCCAGTACTCAAAGATACCTCTGTACGTGACTATCAATTTTTTGCTTATCATGCAGTACAACCTGATCTTCGTGGAAGAATTGAACTTCAAGTTCATGATACTAGTAAATACTTTTTACCCGCTGAAGCCTTTATTGAAGTCGAAGGTGAACTTTTACAAACGGATGGTACACCATATGCAAATAACTCAACTATCCAAGTTGGCTTTGTTAACAATGGCATCATGGCGTTATTTGAAAGTGCTAGATATCTCATTGATGGAAGAGAAATCGAATCTATTGAACGTGAAGTTGATGTTGCTACCGGAATAATTGGACTAGCGAGATACTCTGACGATTATACTAGATCAGCTGGTCCGTCTATGATGTTTTCTAAGGATATTACTGATAACGCTGATCACCTTCAACATATTAAAATACGTACTGCAGTAGCTACTGCAGCTGATCCACAACCTGATACCTCTGAACATAGAGATAGACCAGCTGCTGCCTTTGATATTCTCGGAAATGTTAATCTCAATTACAACCTAGGATTTGCAACACGAAAAGCAACATTGCAAGGACAGAGTCGAAGTTTTTCATGCGCGATTCCGCTCCATCACATATTTGGATTTTGCAGAAACGTCAGAAAAGTTATCTATGGGGTAAAGCATACTGTAGCTCTAATGAGAAGAGGGACTGATGATAATGCAATCTGGCGCGCTGATGGTGTTGCCGCTGGTAAAGTCGTTTTATCAAAACTAACACTATGGATGCCAGTGTTGACTCCATCGTTGTCAACAGAACCGCGGTTATTGTCATTTATGGATCAAGGGGGGAAGAGATTATTAAGTTGGTTGTCAACGTCCACAGATACCATGGATTCTAATATTGATGGTACACTTACATGGCACATGGCATCAAAACAGGGTATTTCAGCTCCACGTCACATATTTGTTGCGCTACAGAATACTGAGCGATTAAATAATCAAGAACGTTCCCATATGATATTTGATCAAATTGGGTGTAGTGAAGTCTCGCTGAGAATAAACGGACAGCAAGAACCATCCGAGGATATACAACTTAACTATGAAAACAACCACATTGCACGAGTTTATCATCGATTGCTGTCGTATATGGGACGCGATCAAAATGTTGATACTGGTCTACAAATATCACAGTTGGATTTTAGAAGTCTGTACCCGATTTATTACTTTTCACTGGAACATCTTGACTTGATGAGACAGTCCGTCGTTGATATACACTTCCGAGCTCGTGTAACCCGTCCTGGTGCTCCTGCTGCTATCCCGAATTATAGAGCGGTTGCTGTCATTCTCAGTGATAAATCAATGATACTCGAGGGAGTTGGTGGACGAATGAGACTGGTAGATGCACCAGTGGAAAATCTGTAGATTTTCTAAATCTGTAATTGAATCATTTCCGATTTAGAATCAATCTGTTTTGTATAATGTCGTATAGTAATATCAATGTTACGTTGACACCTGGTCAAATAAAAAAATTACAATCAAAATCAGCTAAGCAATGTGGAACCACAATAACGCTGAAATTTAATCAGATGAATGGCGGAGGGAATAAACTATCGCTAACAAAAACTCAGGTTAATCATTTTAATAAAGCGTTGGAAGAAAAAAAAGGAGTTCAAGTTACTCTTTCTACAAACGCGATCCGTAACATGGAAAAAACTGGCGGAATATTCCCGCTGTTAGGGCTGATTCCAGGATTGATTGCCGCAGCGGCCCCAGCGGTGGCGAAGGCGGCAGCGTTAGGAGCCATTGGTACAGCGGCTGGAATGGCGTTGAAAAAGGCAACTGGAAAGGGTTATAAAAAAAAGGGGAAGGGTCTAAGACTACCAGGAACCCCGAGTTCATGGTACAGCGGAAAAGGTCTTCGAATTCCAGGAACGATATAGTTCGGGAATCTGCGATTCCTATGTCCAATTTTGATTTAATTGATACCGCTAAAAAACTCGCGATTAAAAACTTCAGAGGGGTTTTTATGAGAGATCAATTACCGGCACAACCAAATCACGTTGAAACTGGTATTATTAATTTAGATAACAGCTCTGGACCTGGAACTCACTGGGTTGCATATGCGATTGATCCACGCGGTATTGTTTATTTTGATTCATATGGATTAGCGCCGCCGAAAGAATTTATCAATTATATTAAGAAATTTAAAAACCCTCACAAAGTGAGATGTTGGTATTCCACGTTACCAACACAAACAATGCTTGACCCACCCATATGTGGCAATGAAGTATTAAATGTACTTGATGCTATTTCACGGAAATCTTTGATTCCTAAATCTTTAAAACCACCTCATGTAGTAGTGAATGAGTATACTAGCGGTCAATGGATTAAAAATCCATAGGATTGAAAATCTTTGAAAATTCTACGAATTTAAACGATAAAAATATTTCTATAATAATGATTGATATTTGGGGACGACCTTTATCATCGCTGAAGAAACCTGATAGTGGAGTTGAAACCGTTGATAACAAGGATATTAAAAAACTAATCGAAGATGAAATAGCTGAAATATTAAACCTAGCAAATGTTGATCCTGGTGAAATAGTTGTATTTCAAGATCGTCAGGGTAAATTGAAAAGTAGTAATATCTCTCTTAATGATATTTTGGTTAAACAACGAGACGCAGCAGAGGATACTATCGCGTTATTTTCTGATGATGGAAAACTCAAACCAGGTGTAATTATTTCAACAATTACGGATAAATTAGCAACATATGATAACACAGTGGATTCATTGAAATCACTTAATAATAAATATAATAAACATATAGATGAATTTAATCTGTTTAGTGAAACACAAAAAAATACAATTGACCAAATTGATAAACCCATATTAGAATTTTTTGGAAATCCACCAGTAGCCACACCACCACTCAGCACGATAAAAGATTCTATGGTGGAACTAACAACTCTTCAATCCGAATATGAAAAACACGTGAGACAATTTTCAATGTTTCGTAAAAACATCGTTGATAAATTTATTGTAACCCCGTTTGATAAAGTTGAAATAACTCTTCCTAATATTAAAAAATCCATCGATGAGCTTAAAACATTCAACAACGCAATAAAGGATGATGCAACGAGGATGATAAGTATTGTTGAAAAAACAAAAATTCCTCATGATAAATCTATCGTCAACAACGTAGTATACACGATTCAACACGGTTCATTTATGTGGACTCCCACAAATAACATTTTAAACATAACCGCAGCAGTCAAGGGTATTTATCGATTAACAATAGTATCACCGACTCAATTCAATATATCATCAAGTAGTTCATCTGGAGTCAATAATACGATATCAACGATCATCGACAAGGATACAACTGAACAATTCACGATAACGACTACAGATAGAAATCTAGCCAGGGTTTCAGTAACGTGGTACGTAGAATTCGTAGTGGATTTAAGTAAACAATTAAATTGATTTAAAAATTCTTTAGAATTTTGAATTGAAAATGCTAGCGCTTTTAAAATAAAATGACTCCATCATCGAATCAGTATCGCTATGATCAAGTCAGAGAATTTCAAACTAAACTCAATTCTCTCTGTGAGGAGTATCAAATAAAAATAAAAAAATACCAACGAAGAATAACCGCAGTTGATGTCACTGTGTATTCAGTGTCGGGAATAATCACTACTGCTGGGATAATACTGTCTTCGGTTACAATGATTGCTCCGGTTGTAGTACCAATAGTTATTTCTTCGATAGCTACAATCGCCGGGATATTAACCGGGATCACAAAAAAACTATCATCGTGTAGCCAGAGTAAACTACATAATTATATAATAAAATTTCATATTGCATCCGCCGGTTACTCGCAATTATCCTCGTTAATATCATCATCACTCGACGACACAACAATATCAGATAGCGAATTCTCAACGATGGCGAAATTGTATAAAACAACAATGCTGAAATTAGAGCAGAATAATAATAATAATGTCGTCGCAAGAACTACTTCAACAAATAGTAGAGAATACAACACCGGTGAAAACAAGCACGATATCAGTAACCTCAACGCGTCCTGAATTCAGTGTGAATTTCCCGATTCCCGTTCCCGTGAGCGAGATCGCACTAGCAAAACTACGAGTGTATCATAGCTGGCCCAATATCAGATCAGTAGCATTTGGTGGTCAACAACCAAATAATTCCTTGGTATTCGCGTGGAAAAATCGTGAAGATGGAACCCCAGACTGGAACGTTGTCTCGTTACCAACTGGGTCATACCAAATCGAACAGATCAACGCTGAATTTCAACGTAGAATAAAATCTCTCACTGGAAAAGAATCAAAAATCGCTATAACGGTTCACGAGCCGACGTTATCATCTGCTATCGAGATTAATTCCCCTGGGTATGTTGTAGATATTTATCAGAGTTCTATAAGATCAGTGTTAGGATGGCCTGAATTACCACCGGATAACTCGCGAGAAAATTCGAAGGATTTTCCACCCGAACCTAAAAAATCCGATTATATCACCAACAAAATAAAACCCGTCAATGAAGTCAAGAGTTATCAAGATTATACTCCTGGTAAGTTCTTAAATAAAAATATTTTTGAATCAATTTATGTTCCTCTCATCAACGGAAATTTCACAGCAATGAATAATGATTTTTCACTACTGCTAATATCTCTTAAATCCGGCTCTCTCACTAAAGACGAGTTTATCAGCATCGTAGAAACGGGTAATAAAATCATCTATGATATGAAAATATTTCACTCGATAATTATTCAAGAAGTATTAAATGAAGAGATATTACATGATAAGTTTGCGGATTTATACAATATTAATAAAACGGAGATTAAAGATTTTAAAATCCCTGGATATAACCCGGATAAACTAAAGAAACAACTTGACGATGCTATTGATATTGGGTTCAAAAGAATCCACGATAATTGGAAAAAATCGAAGAATCCTACAGCAAATATTCTGAAATTTAATAATGATCCAGAAGGCGGCGGTAGACATATTGCTCCGAACAATGTGAATATTTCAACGGTGATTGCGCTCAATTTAGTATGTGATGTTATCGAAGGAAGCTATCAAATAGATCTTGAGAAATCAAATCAAGCTCAGCAGGGGTATATTTTATACTCTTTTGCACCAACAGCTCCTCCAGGATTTCTAATTATTGAAGACCCAACTAATCTAGTCTATATGCGATGTCATAATAATTTGTTAACGAGAATTAATTTCAAACTCACTGACCAATCTAATAATCTGATTGATTTACGAGGTGAGGTTTTACAAATTAGTTTGTTTGTAAAGTCTTAAAGACTTTCATCCTAAAAGGATTTTGAAGTAAAAAAATTGTTAGTAAAAATCGAAGATTTTCATAGCAGCCGAGGAGGTGAACGTCAACTAAATGGCGTCTTTTTTTTTTCATTCTTTGCTCAAATTATTATTAAAAATTAATTAAGTATTTTCAAGGAAGCCTCAGTTTACTAAATTGACGCCTGAAAAAGTATTTTCAAGGAAGCCTTAGTTTACTAAATTGACGCCTAGAAAAGTTGGTCTGTTCACCCTCTCTGCTGCTATACTATATGAATACATTTCTTTAGTAGATACACTACAAATGTATACTTTACATGGATATTTCAGCATTTCGTTAACGGATACACTACAAATGTATACTATACATGGACATGTCAGCATTTGTATGACGGGTATTCTACAAATGTAGACTAGAGTGGTCTCTCAGAAACATTCAAGAAAGAAAATAGAACAGTTCGAAAAGTTATATTATATTGCATACTGAAATGGCCAACGTGTTTTTGTTAATTGTGTCCTGCTTAGAGATGTTTTACCTAGCTTAGCAAAATGTAAGACAAGGTTTCATAGCTCTTGTAGATTATCGTATATAATTCCTAATGTCTTCAACTGTAACATAATCTATGGGCATCGTTTGTGTAATTTTTAAAGTTTTACTGAAACATCATTGGGTTAGAACTGAATAAAACCAAAATCGAAAGTATTTTATACATTTAAATATCAATATTGTAGCCTGTAAGAACTACTATTTTGTCACATGTTAACGTCCTATACAAGGCCGTAGACGATCCACGTTTCTCAATAACTGTTACCCTTACAAAATTTGTATTTTTCTAGGTAAGAACTGTTGTGAAGTCGGGATTCCATTACATCTTGGGATGTTTAAAGTATGTTGTGTTGTCAGTGACCATGTGATATGATATAAATCTTTAGTTTAAACCATTGAACAATTCTAATTGCAAACTATCTGTGGTGAGGTAATGTCGATCGCAGTTACATTAAATCGAGTAATGCCAAGAGATTTGTTTCCGTGACGAAAACTATGTCCAATATAATTGAGTATGCAACATTTTACGACCATACTGGCTTCATATCTGGTTGATTCGAATGTGCAAAAGATCGTATTGATTTATGTTTTAATGCAATTAATAGAAATAAATAAAATTCCAGGTTTAACGTCACCTTTTTTAATTTCATCAAATCTTTAATTTCAGCAAACTGTACCCTTGGTTTACTTATTTTAATGAGTATTATACAATGATAGTGTCATATTGCAAGGGTATCTGTTTTTCGCTACATTGTACTTTTTGTATGATGAAATAATGATAGTATTATAGGTAGATTAGGAAATCACACGTGTTTTAATTCTCAATAAGATGACGAGTACGATGAGTCTTCATGTAGTAAACATAAATTTTTAAAGTTTATATTCTAAGATTGATAACGGTTATATATATATATATAATGTTAGTGTTTATGCATAATGTTAGTGTTATAGTTCAGGATGATGAAAACAATGAAGATAGATATTGTGTTGGTAATCTTATCTTAACTGCGTACACGGATCCTTTTAGGTTAGGCTATACAGTTTTATACTTATTAAATCTAGATTTCAATATTGATTTATTAAGCAGAAGTGTGTACGGTAAATTAGAGCGATTTGCATAAATAATGTCCAAAATAATTCTAAACCCATTATGATGAATTAGTGGAGCAACAACTCCCAAACTATGACTATAAACACAGATCGACCCTCGTGTATATCGCACTCTTATTATAATGGGGCCAAGAAGCATTAATAGTATTAATACCCTACCCCTTATACCCTACCCACTTCAGTATGTTGTTATTTCATTGTCCTTTGGAAAAGAATGGAAATTAGGGGAATAAAATGACTACAGCGATTCGTATTTACGATATATTCCTAAATAGGATATTGCCAAATAATAGGATATTGCAAACTAATGCTTACTCACTGAAAATTACACAATATAATCCTAAAACTTCATTTAAAAGCAGGTATTATAAGTGATTATACAAGCCCTTTGCACAATCAATCCGCATATATCCTCTCAAATCTTTACAGGAATGACCAGAAATACAAATTTACTAATTTTAACAATTAAATTTAACAGTACTTACTTTAAGTTTTGGCTTTTATGAATTGAGAATATATGTTTTATGCTATAGTGTTAGCAGGAAATGTTTTACGTAAGAAAGATGTGTGGGAAAATATATAATTGTAAGACATATAAGAGATGTTTCAAGATGCAATATGATAGAGTTGCAGATCTACACAGATACAGTTAACTCAATACTGTTATCTCCATGCATGATAGCATGATTAATTTAGTACATTTATATGTGTATACTGATTGGTCATTATTAAACAAATTCATGTATCTGATCCATATATGATAAATGTTTGTTTGCATAATATAATCTAAATATTAAATCCTTCTGGTTAGTTATTGGTATGTAAATATATTGTAATATAGCTTCATTTGATAGTGTCTCACTTTCTACTTCCATCGGTATTTACCTGTCTCGCTTCCTATTTCTGTACAATTGTACTCGGCAAAATACACTAACCAAGAAATATTATATCGTTCTTCCTTTGTTTCAAAATATGATGCAACTGATTTTACGCAGTGAATTTATCGCTTTTTTTGTTTTCATTTTGTTTAAAGCGTGAATCCCTCTTACCACATAAGAATTCCAGACTATTGGCGACAAAAATTATATTTATATCAAGAAGTTAATTGCCGATCCCCATGACTGGGACGTAGAAACGGGCTCGAAACAATTAACAATATTTGATCACGCAATGCTGTTTACAAGGTATGTTTATGGAGGCAGGGTATACAATGACTATGTGTTAGATACATTGGAACGAGTGGAGTAACGAGAATCAAATGTACATGTTCCGCTCTTTTCTCATTAAAGTCTAATATGTTACAAACACATTGTAACCCAATGAGTACTACAGTAATTCGTCGATATGACTATTTAGTAACTTATGTTACATAATGTTTGTTTCCATTGGCCCGGACGAAATGCGCCTAGAGTATTGAACCAATTTTATACAGATTCCATATTCTATATCATCTTTTCCTATAAAGATTCAATCAACAAAATGTCAAAACCTGTTTAAACTATAAAATATTATCTTTTGTATCATATTGCAAGATACTTTACTTTTTCCTCTCAAGATGATTATATATTTGTATAACTTACGCTGGGATGCTCCTTCCATCACTTGCAATGGGAATTCTAAAAAATATGACTTTTAGGTATTGTCGTACCACTGAGACTCTCCATTTTTCCAAACCAAAATAGGTTTTTCATGAACCTTTCATAGTCTTGATATTTTGTCTTCCTTCATTATATTTATTTACTAAATCCGATCACTCGCATAAATTATAATGGCAAATGAACACAGACGATATTAAGAACTTGAACTGTATATCATGGCCCTTTTTGACGTCACATAAATTATAGGATCGATTGGTTATCAAAATAACATATTAAACATTTCTTTAATGAAATTGTTTTATTTTCTCTATGTTGATTAGGATAACTACAGATAATAATCAATTAACTCGTCGTCTACAGAAATTAAATGTTTAAAACAACAAGCTTCAAAACTTCCAATCCTACAATTTGGAAGAAAACATACGCCACCTGAGTTATAATCATTCTACTCCAATCTGTAAATAAAAACGATTTTACTGTTGAAAATGGTGATATTTCATCATTTGGATAGTTTGATTTCATAGTAGAAACTTGACAAAAACGGTTGAATTATTGAACATTGAAACTATACCAGTTATAGAGGGCAGTCGTATAGCCATTTAAACAGTGTGTATAGTCAGAAATGCTAAGAGAAACGCGTGTTCGTACGCAACGAATCAAACTTTGGCTGGAACAAGTTTACATATTAACACATGTTCATTTTTTTCTAGATGTTCAGGTACTCTCTACGGACCAAAATAGCTACTGTTTTTAAAAAACCTGTTTTTGTCAGGCAAACTAAGATGCCCGTAATCACAAAATGATGCAAAGAAATGGCGTTACAAACATATATAAATCTCCACACTAACTCTCTGACGACATCCCATCGCCTAATTTACTTATCGGTCGAGAAATCTCGTGGATTAATATTTGGACAGTTCGCATAGGATACAGAAAGTCGCTGGCTAGCACCATGTCCGATTGATCACAAAGGATTATATGAATGATGCTAGCAACTACCTCCCTATGGGCTTAGTATTAAAAAGTTAGTTTTAGGGACCGTTGAATGGGTGGGACATCATGCAACATGTATGCGGCAGGATTCCTCAGAACAAGATATCAATAAACATTGCCACTCTGCAATCATCGTATCGATATGACGTCATGTTGTATAAACAATTCTGATCACACACAACTATATTTTAAGTGTAATCTCACACCATCCAATGCAATCCAAATGGGTCTCACTAAACAAGTTTAAATTTGTTTCCTATTATGTATATATTCTGTCTTACGCAGTTAACACATTAATGGAAGAGTTAGTTGCTAATTTGAAATATTCATATGAGACACTTCAGTCTGGAACCCAAAACGGCCATACTTGGATGGTTGTTTGTTTTGGGTCACTGTTTATTGTGGTGACCCTAAACAAACGGATAGCACGGCTTAAGTAAATAAAACATACTGCTCCTGTTCATGCTACGTTGCACGATAAGAAGCAAGTGTGTCGTATGTGACGCATTTAATTTAGTTGAATGAGCGACGTCTGTCATTAAATGAAATAGTGCGCTACATTAAAGAGAACTGGACGATTGGCAAAGATGTAATATGTTTTATCAGGGATGTGTACCCAGACTGACATCCTTGTTCAGCAAAATCTCTGTCTGGGAGTGTAAGTAGAAACTTCGCTTTAACTATATGTGTTGCCTTAATGTATTCAGCTGCTCTGGTAGTTTTGGACAAACAAGCAAGTTGTATTTCGCATCTTTACTGGTATTTTGGCGCTACGAAAAAGTATCGATGCAGTGTGAATGAACTTGTTAAAATTAAAATGGATTACTACACTACATTGTAGCGACATGCAAATTTTTATTTTAAAACACTTTGCAAGCCTGACATTGCCAGCAATTTAGCGATGGAACTCGATGTGGAGAGTGTTTTTCATTACATATTCCTTACTGCGAAGTCGCCCATAATAAAAGAATGTCGAGAAAGATTTGCAGCGGTCATAAAAAGGTTATTAATACCACAAGCATGTCTCATAGAAAAAAATGACAACCTATACACTGGTTTTAATGATTGTCAAGCATAACTCATTAAACAATAATGACAACCTATACAATGGTTTTAATGATTGTCAGACATGTCTCATAGAAAATAATGACAACCTATACACTGGTTTTAATGATTGTCAGACATGTCTCATAGAAAATAATGACAACCTATACACTGGTTTTAATGATTGTCAAGCATAACTCATTAAACAATATTGACAACCTATACACTGGTTTTAATGATTGTCAAGCATGTCTCATAGAAAATAATGACAACCTATACACTAGTTTTAATCATTGTCATTCTTAACTCATTAAACAATAATGACAA